>VNJU01005405.1:0-12326 GCA_008042675.1 Drosophila seguyi | reverse complement strand
CTAGGTCAGCTCAACTTCCATGTTCCCCGACTAACATCCAGAACTTTTATCCCCTTAGCAATAAATCACTGTAGGAGGGAGTTTGAGGTACATGTACCCTTTAGGATCTTATGTAACGATTACAACCGCCTCTTTGACTGTATAGAGGGCAGTGAGAGCCTCCCTCGCCTTAAAACTGTATTGCTAGTAGAATTAGCTTGTAATAATGCATGAACCTAAAACACAAATTTCCTTGTACTTTCCTTTTTTTTACTTCTCACGCGTCTATCTAGAACGCCGTCTATCGTGCCGTACGTCACACGGCTGCGCCCCTCGCTCGGTTGGGCGGGAGGTGGGCGTGGGACCCGTGCGCAAAAAAAAATAATAAAAAAGGAATCGAACTATGGAAATGAAAAAAAATCAATAGACATTTGTGTGAACTAGACATAACGGAAGGTAACAAGAAGATATAAACTTTATTAAAGTCGATCGGAACGGGTCCATACTGTGTACTACACAGTCTATGCAGTCCAGAGTCTCCCGTGTCCAAAACTTGTAAGGAATTGTGCGAAATACTCAATGTAAATTACACACCACCTACATTTGTATTTTGAGAACGAAAAAAGTTTCACGAATCAAGCAAAAGAGATGATGAAACTGTAGTTGTAATGTAGTTGCAAATTTGGTCTCAACTTTGAGGCATTTGTATTAAATCAATTTATTATGAGCCTACCCAGCGCAATATTTGAACGCATGTGTGAAGAAGATCAGAAACTATCCCTTTCTGACGCATTAAAGAAGGCATTGATCATTGAGACAAAAATGTTGGCAAAGAGAACAGAGGAGAATGTCAATTTGATAAACCAAACTAACTGCCAACGACGAAGGCAAAACGCAAAGATCAGTAAAGGCGATTTCAAGGGCACTGGAAGTCAACACGCGGCGAACATGAAGAACAAAGGAAAAAGTGAAGCTACCGTTGGAGGCAATGGCAGAGAAAAGCAGCAGAAAATATGTATGTATGCATTGTGGTTGGCGAAATCACAGAAGTGATGAATGCAAATATAAGAATTCAAACTGTCACACTTGTGGACACTTGTGGTCCTTAATTTGAAATTAGTAAACTGAAGACGTCAGGTCTTACGTTAAACCTTAATAAGTATAGATTCTTTCAATAGAAAATTCAATATTTGGGTTTCTCAATAGATAAAAATGAGCTTAGCAAAAATGAAGATAGAATTTCTACCGTGGTACATGCACCCATACCAAAAAACGTTTCTGAATTACAAGCTTTCATTGGGATGGTTAATTATTATTCTAAGTTTATTAACAACTTTGCACAGACAAAAAGATTCGATATTTATTTGGACATCACAATGCAAAGAATCTTACAAAAAAATAAAAAGGGAAAATACTACATCCGATCAATTGCTAGTGCATTACAATCCGAACTTACCAACTGATGCAAGCAGTCATGCTATATCTGGAATTTTATCTCATAGACTTAAAGATGGTCTGAAACCAATCGCATTTGTTTCCCGAGCCTTATATGGATTATAGTATGCTTAATAAGGAAGCTCTAGAAATAATATATACTGTAATGAAATTAAAACAGTATCTGTTAGGAGTTGACTCATCTAAAGAACTGATCACAAACCGCTTTTGGGAATATTTGGAGAAAAGAAAGGATTACCAATCATGGCATCAGCGCGTTTGCAAAGATGGGCCGTAATTTTATCAGGATTTAAGTACACAGTTGAACACATTAAAAGCATAGTTAATGAGGCTGATGGGCTATCTAGAATGCCTCAATTGAACATAGGGGAGTAATGTAAAGAACACAGTTACATAAATTTCATTCAATCCGACAGTAAGTTAAAATGATATTTTAAGAGTATTGCGCGAGAAACAAGGCATGATCCAATCCTTTCAGAAGTATGCGAGGCTGTAAAAATTGGATCTGTGCACAATATAAGCAAAATTCAATATACAAATGTTATAAATAAAGAAAGTAAGCTTTCAGGAGAATATAATTGTGTCTTATGGGGACATAGAGTCATAGTACCGACAAAATTTAGAGCAGAAGTTTTAGAAGAGCTACATAAATCACATCTAGGAGTGGTAAAGACCAAAGCATTAGCTCGTTCATACTTCTGGTGGCCAAATATGGACACCGAAATAGACTTATTGATTAAGGAATGTATGCCATGTCAAGAATTGCAGATCAAAACAAAGGACATATCGACGGCTTTACAGTGAATAAATTAAGAGAACTGTTCTGTAAATACGGATTAGTTGACACTATAGTATCTTATAATGGAAGGCAGTTTACGTCAGATGAATTTTGTACCGTCCTGGCTAAAAATGGCATAACACATATCTTGACAAGTTGAGAGTTTTGTCAAAACTATAAAGAAATCAGTATATGCGAACTTAAAAAAACTTGTTCTGAATTTGTCATAATTTTAAATAGATTTCTTTTTGACTATAGAAATACAACTCATTGCACAACAGGAGAATCACCAGCAAAATTATTTTTAGGTAGAGAGTTAAAAAGCAGATTCTCATTATTGAAACCTCCCACCGTAATGGAAAATATATCTCAAAAAAAGAAGATAGCACTAGGACTTACAAAGGCAATCGTAGCGTTGAATTTAGAAAAGGCCAAAGTGTAATGGTAAGAGATTAGAAAGCAAGTTGGAGGAAAGCAACCGTAAGTCAGCAGCTAGGACCTCGATCTTATTGTTGTATCTTATCACATAACAATCGCGAGATTCAAAGACATTTAAATCAAATTAGAGATCAAGATTGCTCAGAAATTCCAACTGATCGAAGGTGATCGTTCAAGTGAGACCGAAGATGAAAATAAAGAAATATCTTCCGAGTTAACATCAAATGATAGACAGTTATTTAGTGAGAACTGTTTTTACTCATTAAAGCTCGGTATCCAGTTCAAAAAGTTATCACGCAGCGGAAAAATGTTTATTCTTTTGAAATGTGACCGCCTCTTTTAATTGAGTGCCAATGGTGCGGTCCTGGATTTGACTTTTCTACGCATTATTGTTCGTGGCGGGATCCATACTTTTAAATATGTGAAGGGCAAAGCGAGAGGCAAACATCGGGGACAACCTGTTTTAATAAAATTGTTATTCTTTTAGCACGGTATCCAGACAGAAGAAAACTCTTCCAAAGCAGTGAGAGAGAGCGAAAGGCAAATAGTTTGGAACAGCTTGTCCCCGAGGTCTGTTTCGAAGCGCAATATCCAGTTCAGATTCGAAAATACTAGAAAGGTGCCAGATTTAGGAGATTATTTGAAGGCGCACTTTTAGTATTTCCATAACGCGTCGACGAAAAGAAAAAAAATTTTAATAAAACAGTTAGTCCCCGATGTTTGCCTCTCGCTCTGCCCTTCACATATTTCAAAGTATGGATCCCGCCACGAACAATAATGCGTAGAAAAGTCGAATTCAGGAGTTAAAAGAGCAATACAGTCTTAAATAATTTGATGAAGGCAAATACAATACTTTGGAAATTACATAAAAATACAATGCAAGAGACATGGGACGAAAAAATAAAAAAAAAAATACAAAAAAAAATGCAGAGGACAATCGAAGACAAAATGGTCCACCTTTGCATATTGTTATGTATTAGTCAGCTTATCGCATTTTTATTCTTTTCCGCGTTATGAAAATACTAAAAGTGCGCCTTCAAATAATATCCTATATTTTGCATCTTTCTAGTATTTTCGAATCTGAACTGGTTGGCCTTGACGATGTCACTGACATCGAATTTATTTGTGTGAAACTTTCATTTCCAGGTAGTTTTATTTACTTTACATGTTCCTATGTCCCTCCATCGGTTGAGGAGCCTATTTATTGGATACACCTTTCGGCATTCAGATCGAGACCAACTCATATCTCTGGAGCTCGTTGGTCTTCAGACACAACACGACCTTATTGATGGCCTGCTTGACATATCTTTGTCTCAAGTTAACCATGTCCACAATTCTTTAAACCGCTTATTGGATCTTTGTTTCGTCTCAGATCCTCTAGGTGTTGACTTAGTCAGAGCTGCTCCATTGACGCAACCTGGAGATCCTTACCATCCTACTTTCGGGGTGACTATCGACCACCATCGATTGCGATAGTGGCTCAGAAATGTAAAAATTTGATACCAGATAGTACCGTCGATAGTTTCCCAGCTCTTATCCCTGGTCATACTGGGGGTCATGATACAATAACATTATTGTATCATGCTGGGGGTTTTGTAAAGCCGGGAACGATTCTCAATTTCGTGAATCGATTTTTTTTTGTCGATTCTCTAAAGAAGATCGATTAAGTCGATTAAATCGAAAAAATTGTTCATAAAAAAACATTAATTTCCAGTTTTCAACTTTTAATAATGAGTAATATAACTTTATATAAGGAACATAAAAATTAAAAAATTAATAACATTAATAATAATAAGTTGAGTTAAACACCTGATGAGATCAGTTATTTGACTGTGAGATCCATTGATATTTTTGGCAAAAAATTAATTTGTTTACATTTTTCGGCTTTAGTGAAGCTCCTCTATTGTTTAATTTTTAATTTGCTTCAGCTTATTTTCCTCATCGGAGTCAGGTGCTGCTCTTTTCCTTAAGCCTGGAAAAAATATAAAACCAATTAGTATTAATGCGTAAAGAAAAATTTGTGTTAAAAGACAAATTGCGTGGAATTTGCATACACATACGCGAGCGCCACGCACTTACGCCTTTGTGTGTGAAGCACTTATACATACGCGCTTACATGTACGCATGTATGAGTTTGACGCACAAGATTTTGTTGTCTACTGAATGAAATTTAACTTTACCTGAAGCCTGCACAAAGTCATCCATCTCGATATTTCAAGTCACCAAAGGATAACTCCTGTAAATAATATCTAAAAAATGCATATATGTATGTTTTTAACCTATAAATTCAACAAAAAATATCACTCCTTTTCGCGTGTGTTTTGTTCGCAGTTAATTCCAGAGTGGCCAAGTCCAAAAAACCGAATCGAAAAAATCGATTCCCAAAAAAAAATTTAAAAAAAAAAAAACAAAGGAAAAATCGATTTAATCGAATAAAAATCGAATCGAATCCCAGCTATAGGGTTTTGTCCGCACGGAAATTTCCTATTGAGTTCAGTCATTATTTGGAAATATTAACACAGTATCTTTAAAGTAAATGAATAAAAAATAAATCAACGAAAAGCTGCTCTATTTTGGTCGAATTATAGCACGAGATTATAAGTTGTATTTGTGCCGAGGGAGTGACGCGAGTAGTGAAGAGTCTGGTAAGGAATACCAAACTGAAATGTCCAAAAGGAGCGGTGTATTTATTAAGTGAAAGTGAAGAAAATGGCCCATTATTAAAAAAAAAATAAATAATACAGTATAAACTTTGTTCCCATGTGCATACATATACATAAATAAGTTGGCATGTGCATGTGTTTGTATAAAATGTGCCTCGCTGGCTTACCGGACTAATACATTTATAGTAAAAAGGTAAGGCCACTGACAAACAAGCCATGTACAAATAAAAATGTGAAAGCTAAATAGGAAAAATAGGACTACGCTAGTTGCGTAGTTTTTATGATTACTGGTGAGAAGAGCCTTCTTGCATATGTACATACATACATATGTAACATTCTCGTTTTAGTCAAGATTCAAAGATTCTCTGACACATACATACATATGTATGTACATAAATATAAACATGTGTATGTCCTGTCCCGTCACTAAAAAATTAACTAAACTTTTTCAACCAATATACATTCATATTTAAAAATATGAGAGTAGTTATGTAGCCTCTTGCCTGTTTCTGTATGACTCACATCAGTAGTCAGACCGCTAGAATTCCAATCTTAGCACACAAAACTTTTTGCAATATTCCATAGAAATGTTAACGGATGGTAAATGTTAAAGAACGATTTAAGACGTTTAATGCTAACATAAATATTTTTTATATATATTAGTTTTAAGTGGAAAATTCAAATCAAAACATTGATTTGTATGTACGTACAATATTCTTGGAGTACTCTGCAGTACCGGTCATCAACGATTTTTAAAATTTATTCATTTGTTTTATTTATTTATTTATCTTATATTAGTAACAATAATAATTTAAATTAAAAGGAACTTATATTTAAATTAACAAAATAAATCTATTGTAAGGATCCGGGTAGGTTGCTCAGATGACGTAGCCTGACCAATGGCATCTACAAAAAATAAACAGTAAATAAATATAAAAGAAGAGCAAAAATTACTAAATAAAATCTTACCCACAAGAGCAATATAAGTCCGCATAAAACGCTGAATTCCAAAGTGTTTTGTATAATTTTGCTGTTTGTTTTATACAATTTGGTTATTATAAAAATGTGCATAGACTGCTGTACAACACACTCTTGCGGTATAATGGAATTTTTCTTTAACGTTAAAGCGCAAATAAAAAACGCTCACCACGCTTGTTTGTTCAGAGCGCGAGAGTGTGAGAGAGCAAGAGTTTGGGAGAGGGAGAGTTTGAGAGAGGAAGAGCCTACATGCCGTTTTTGTTGATGACTTACTGATTAATTTGGGCCTTTTTTCATCAACAACTTGTAATCAATTTTTCATCAACCACTTTGTGTGAAGAAAGAAAAATGAGAGCGCGAGAGAGTCGGATTTGACTCGATGGTCGAAAGAGAGCGTCCGCTCGGTAGAGGTCGCCGTCGGCTGTTGATGAATCGTTGATGACAGAGAAAAGTGGTACTGCAGGGTAGTTATTCCGGCTTTGTTTACATTTAAATGGGAACGACTTCAATCATAGCGGCGTCGAATGTGGTCGTTTAAGTCCTTATCAAAATGAGTCGAATGATTTAAGCTTGGCTCAAAACAGACTTGTATTTCCAGCAAAAATAAAAATATTAAAGTCTTTGTATACCTCGCCTTACCTTAGATGTTTGGGCATCGATTGCGCTTATTTTCTTTTACTCACGAGTATACATACATAAATATGAGGTCATAAAAAAGGACATTTTCTATTCACCCCCGAAATACTTATGTAAGTTTATGAAAAGAAATGTAAAAGAAAATAAGCGCAATAAGCGCACTCCACGGAGTGTATTATATTTTTAGTTAGAAGTTTTCAATGAAGGGTAGATCTAGTCTTCCGTTTCTTAAAAAAACTAGTCTTTTATTTATTTATTTATTTAATACTGGTGAATTGTTAAAACAAAGAGCAAACTTACAAAAAAGATCATTGGCTGCTGTGGCCTATTGCTAAACATAAGTATTAACAATATTGATTATAACATATTCATATGTGTTTACAAATAAAGTGCATTTCATTACCGGCGTATTTTTGCAAAAGGGCAGGTGCCTTGTAGGGATCAGTCCTATGATATGCGTTTCTTATTTGCGTGTGTCCTAGGCGTAGTCTTTTAATAATTGTTTTTTGTTGTTTGTTAAGACTTGTGATTTTAAATGAGAAGTTTTTGGGGGTATTTTGTGTGATTTTTTTGAACTTTTGTGAAGTTTGGTTTTTGCAGTTTTTTATGTTTGTGTGTGTATCGTATCGACGATTTTTTGATTATATTATTATTATGATAATATTTAAAATATCACTCAAAAATATCGATATATTTGATATTTTTGATATTTTTTTAAAGTACATTTTCCCCCCACAATAAAAGTAGAAAAGTTTCTTTCTTACCTTTCTAAGCACTTTTCCAAATCATTCATTTCTGTGGGCTTTGCTTGACATTTTTAGTATTTAGCAGAGGATGTTTCACTTAGAAAACCTACATATTTTACCATCAACCATGGTTAACTGCAAACTATGTTCAATAAGAACTTCTTACCAATATTGTACATATCGTGGGCTTTAACAACTCAATTTTGTCTTTATAATATTTTTCTTCCATTACAACCAAGTGTGCAGTTTCTTTAGCGAATTGTAATCTTATTGGCCTGCGGTACCGTGTAGATGAGGGTCGCGGGTTTTTCCAAATTATTTTTTGATGTCCTGGATTATCTGCAACGGTTTTAGTTCCAATGGCACATGTGATGTCACAAAAAGGCTTGCGTCATTGAGTTCGTTACTTTCAAGTTTTTGCTTATACTCTGAATGCCCAGAGATGCCGTCAAAGCCCCATTTTCCAATTAAAATACGATTATCAACTAGTTACCTTCAATGCTATTAAGAGTATTAGGAAACATTAAAATCCGTAAAGCTGTAGTATATATAAAAGAAAAGCAAAAATTACTAAATAAAATCTTACCCAAAAGAGAATTATAGTTCGGAGTAAAACACTGAATTCCACAGTGTTTCATATAATTTTACAGTTTTTCCTAATATAATTTGGCTATTATAAAAATAAGCATATACTGCTGTACAACAAACACTCGCGGTATAATTGAATTTGTTAACAAAATTGCACTTTTCTTTAATTTTTTTCAGCTCGAACATATGGCCTCCTGACTTCTTTAAAGTTAAAGCTCAAATAAAAAACGCTCACCACGCTTGTTTGTTGAGAGAGGGAGAGTTTGAGAGAGCAAGAGTTTGAGAGAGCAAGAGTTTGAGAGAGGGAAAGCTTGAGAGAGGAAGTGCCTTGCAGGGTATTATAATTTGTGTGTGTTCGTCTGTCCTTCCATCCGTTTCTACGCAAACTAGTCCCTCAGTTTTGAAGCTATCTGAATGAAACTTTTCAGATAGTCTTCAATATGCTCTCACTACTATATAAGTCGGAACCGGCCGCATCGGACGACGATATCATATAGCTGTCATAGGAACGATCGGTAAATTTTAATAATAAAAATTATAACTTAGCCAAGTTTTAACACATTTGCATAAAATTTGAGATATGGTCATTTTGTATTATTCTAGAATTTCGGGTTTTATTTTTCCAAAATCGGACAAGTNTAATATTTTTCTTCCATTACAACCAAGTGTGCAGTTTCTTTAGCGAATTGTAATCTTATTGGCCTGCGGTACCGTGTAGATGAGGGTCGCGGGTTTTTCCAAATTATTTTTTGATGTCCTGGATTATCTGCAACGGTTTTAGTTCCAATGGCACATGTGATGTCACAAAAAGGCTTGCGTCATTGAGTTCGTTACTTTCAAGTTTTTGCTTATACTCTGAATGCCCAGAGATGCCGTCAAAGCCCCATTTTCCAATTAAAATACGATTATCAACTAGTTACCTTCAATGCTATTAAGAGTATTAGGAAACATTAAAATCCGTAAAGCTGTAGTATATATAAAAGAAAAGCAAAAATTACTAAATAAAATCTTACCCAAAAGAGAATTATAGTTCGGAGTAAAACACTGAATTCCACAGTGTTTCATATAATTTTACAGTTTTTCCTAATATAATTTGGCTATTATAAAAATAAGCATATACTGCTGTACAACAAACACTCGCGGTATAATTGAATTTGTTAACAAAATTGCACTTTTCTTTAATTTTTTTCAGCTCGAACATATGGCCTCCTGACTTCTTTAAAGTTAAAGCTCAAATAAAAAACGCTCACCACGCTTGTTTGTTGAGAGAGGGAGAGTTTGAGAGAGCAAGAGTTTGAGAGAGCAAGAGTTTGAGAGAGGGAAAGCTTGAGAGAGGAAGTGCCTTGCAGGGTATTATAATTTGTGTGTGTTCGTCTGTCCTTCCATCCGTTTCTACGCAAACTAGTCCCTCAGTTTTGAAGCTATCTGAATGAAACTTTTCAGATAGTCTTCAATATGCTCTCACTACTATATAAGTCGGAACCGGCCGCATCGGACGACGATATCATATAGCTGTCATAGGAACGATCGGTAAATTTTAATAATAAAAATTATAACTTAGCCAAGTTTTAACACATTTGCATAAAATTTGAGATATGGTCATTTTGTATTATTCTAGAATTTCGGGTTTTATTTTTCCAAAATCGGACAAGTATATCATATAGCTGGCATCGGACCGATAGGGAAATTTTGAGAAAAAAATATGGTGTTGATAATATATCAATATATCAATATATCGATATTTTTCTGAAAATGAAAATATTTATATCGTGATACTTTTTTTTGCCCAAATATCGATATCGCGATAATTTTTTTTATATTTTTCCTTTTGATTTGATTTGAATTTGGAGGACTTCATGAGCTGCCATAACGCATCCATTGCAAGGTACTTTCAGGATGAGAACAAGGAGAGCAAGGAGCTCAAATTGTATTTTAGCTTGCCAAGCTGCATGGGAAAGTAATCCCCTTGAAGTGTGAAGAGCACACAAGTCAACAATGCCGGGTCGGTAGCATAAGGTACCTGGTTACGCCGGGTAGCTCAGTGCCTTCAGAGGAGTTGGCTTCCGCGCTAAGATGCGTAGTTTGTAACGCACGAAGCCCAATGACTGATACACAAATAACTTACGAGTCTAAGTAGCATTATTAAATGCAATTTATTCAAGCACTATATGTATTATAATACATTATTATTATTATCTGTATAATATATTCAGAATATCCATGAAGTTAAAATTGTTACAAGAAACTTGTATATTTTTATTGTGGGGGAAAATGTATTTAAAAAAATATCAAAAATATTTAATCAAAAATATATCGGTATTTTTCAGTAATATATATTAAATATTATCATTTTTTTTGATAAAAAATATCATCGATATGAGAATATATATATCTCTTTGGCTTTGTTGCTCGCAAAATTTTTCGCCAGAAACATTCTTTGCTGGCAACATTTATTTAAGGTCAATTTCCGAGAAAACAAAAAAGTCAGAACATTTTTCGTCTTCTACTTACTGCAAGGGTATTTAAACTTTGGCATGCCGAAGTTAGCTTCCTTTCTTGTTATACCCTTGCAGGGTGTTATAATTTTAGTCAGAAGTTTGCAACGCAGTGAAGGAGACATTTCCGACCCTATAGTATATATATTCTTGATCAGCATCAACAGCCGAGTCGATCTAGCCATGTCCGTCTGTCCGTCCGGCAGTCCGTTTCTACGCAAACTAGTCCCTCAGCTTTATCTAAATAAAACTTTGAAGATTATTATTATTATTACAGAGGCCTCGTTGCACTGCGACCAGAAGTTCGAAATTTTGTACCGGCCTGAAAGCTTTTATACCGAGGCTTCTAATAAAAGAGAGCACCTTGGTATGGTCTATTTGTTCCCAAATCCTGTAGGAATAAGATCACCTCCTAGATGTTGAAGTCGACGTCTGATTAGCGAGGGGCATTCACATAGAATATGTTCTGATGTTTCTTGCTCCATCTCACAGAATCTGCAGGTGTTGATTTCTGAAAGTTTTAATTTCCTGAGGTGGTACCTGAAGTTGCAATGACCCATTAGGTAGCCTGTTAGAGTGCTCTTTGTTAGGTTGATGATGCGTTTTGATCATCTGGGGGACGAGAAAATGTTTGGCTTGTCTCAGCCCTGCACTGTCGGTCCAGTGACGATTTATCTCCGCTTTCTCCCATTTCCTGAGCAGTTCTCTTTTGTGTCCTATCGATAGTCCACAGAACGGTTCAGGGCCGATTTATGGTGTCATCGCCCCGCGTTTAGCTAGGGAGTCTGCCACCTCGTTTCCTATGTGGCCTTCATGCCCTGGCACCCAGCCCACCGTTAAGGTGTTTTTGGAGACAAGGACATTCAGCTGCAGAAAACAATTCTCTACAAGTCCGGATGCGATCGTAAAGGATCTCAGCGCTATGAGCGCTGCCTGACTGTCAGAGAAGATGTAAATCTGTGCGTCCTGCATTTTGCTGCGAATGCATTCACGTGCACAGATTTGTTGAACCTTGGTCCGAAAATACCAGCCCCGGTGTCACCGTTTTCCAGTTTTGACCCGTCAGTGTACCATGTTTGTGATCCACTGGGCAGAGATTTTGTTTTCCATTCATTCCTAGTGTCCAAGACTACAGAGAAGATTCTGTGGAAAACGAGTTTTGGTTTCTGTTCGCCAGTTATGCGCAGAATGGCCTCGTTTATTAGGGGTTCAAAAACCCTGAGATGCCCAGTAAGATCACCGCTTTTTATGTTGGTGATGTTTCGAAGGCGAATCGCACCCAGGCAGGCCTCCCTTTTCAGGGTAATTGTTAAAGGGGGTATGCCAGTTATGACTCCCAGTGCTGCAGTGGGACATGTCCGGATGGCTCCAGTGATGCCAATGCAGACTAGTCGTTGTAGTTTAGTGAGTGCAGCCGCAGCTGTCCTCTGGGTAGATTTCGTCCACCAAGCAAGCGATGCATAGGTTAAGATCGGTTTTACCACGGTGTTAAAAGACCAGTAGATCATTTTGGGACTTAGGCCCCATGTTCTACTGAAAAGCCTGTTGCAAGCAAAGTGTGCTTGAGTGG
>VNJU01005404.1:0-10630 GCA_008042675.1 Drosophila seguyi | reverse complement strand
GGCCAACAAGGTCATGGCCACAGTTTTTTGGGATGCACAAGGTATCATTCACATCGATTACCTTGAAAAGGGTAAAACGATCACCGGCGAATATTATTCAGAGCTTTTGGACAGATTCGATATTGATTTGAAGCAGAAACGACCGCATTTGGCGAAAAAAAAAGTGCTGTTCCATCAGGACAATGCACGGGTGCACACGTGTGTAGTCAGCATGGCAAAATTTCATAAATTGGGCTACGAACTGCTACCCCATCCAGCATATTCTCCAGATTTAGCCCCCTGTGACTATTTTTTGTTTCCAAACATGAAGAAATGGCTCGGCGGTAAGAGATTCGGGTCAAATGAAGAGGTCATCACAGAAACAAACGACTATTTTGAGGGCCTTGAGAAAACCTATTATTTGGAAGGAATAAAAAAATTGGAAAAACGCTGGACTAAATGTATAGAGCTAAAAGGAGATTATGTTGAGAAATAAAACGCTTCTTTGACGAAAAAAATATATTTTATTCAAAAAGTCACGGACTTATCAAACGACCCTCGTACTTACCAACGGTAAGCAGAAATAGAACCGCCGTACTCGTACGGAAGGGTCTCCACGCTAACTTTATGTCTCATTACAGTACGGATAACCTGACTTTTGTGATGCTTGAAAGCAAAAGGAAGCGCCTCCTGGTAGCTTCCTGCTATATGGCTCTCGACAGAGCAGCCCCACCGGAAGAACTCAGCAGCATGGTAGAAGCCAGCCCGAACGACCAGCAATTGCTCGTGGGCGATGACGCCAACGCACACCACTGCGTGTGGGGAAGCCCCGATATAAACGACAGAGGTGAGTCACTCTTAGACTTTTTACTATCTACTAACCTTTGTATAGCAAACGTGTGGGAGGAGCATACCTTCGTAGGTTCCACCTCTTTGAACGTGCTAGACATAACGTTCGTAAGGGGACGATGTACTATGGTATCAGAATGGAGAGACCTTGAGAAACCATCCTTCTCAGATCATAGATACATTCAATTCCAAAATGAATTCGATCACTCTCCGAAGCCAACCGTCTTTTGGAACCCCCGGAACACTAACTGGGGAAAGTTTAAAAGGACGATCACGACGCGACTCGCGACCGGTCCGGGCATAGTAAAATCCGCGGAAGACATAGAAAAGTCCCTAGAGCCCCTTTCCAATGAATTACTAGATGCGCAACGCGCGGCATGCCCGACATCTAGAGCCAGGAAGAGGACAAAGCCACCCTGGTGGAACAGGAACCTCTCGCTTCTACGCAATAACCTCAGAAAATATTTCAAATTTGCCAAAGAGGCGAAAAGTGATATTGTCAATGAGAAATAAAAGATCCTACTAAGAGATTACAAGAAGGAATTACGCAGGGCGCAAAGAAGCTCGTGGAGAAACTTCTGCTCCAAAATCGAGACGGCCCCAGAAACGGCTAGACTCCGGAAGTTGCTTTCGATGCGACCTACCATACAGAGTCAGCTCAAGCGCGGTGACGGAAAGTGGACCGAAGGCAGCGAAGATCCCTTAGCAGCACTACTGCAAGTGCGCTTCCCAGGGTGCACTGAGGTATCCGATGCCAACAAGCAGCAGGAACTCGCAACTGGAGAAGAGCCTCTTCCAACAAATTTAATATCCTCTAGAAGAATCCAATGGGCTATAGATTCCTTTGAGGGAATAAAAGCACCAGGACTAGATGGAATATTCCCAGCCATGCTAAAGGTTACCAAAGAAGTCATCACCCCATGGCTTTACGCAATTTACACAGCCTGCTTAAGCACAGGCTATATCCCTATTCAATGGAGGACCTCTAGGATTGTCTTCCTGCCAAAAGCGGCGAAGTGCAGTCACGTGAGCCCCAAGAACTACAGGCCGATAAGCCTCACCTCCTTTTTACTCAAGACGCTAGAAAAGCTGCTGGACATATACATCAGAACCGATGTGGGAAGACTGCTGTCGACCAACCAGTATGCTTACACAAAAGGGAAATCAGTGGAAACGGCACTACACTCACTAGTAGCCACCATTGAGAAAGCCCTGCACAAAAAAGAATATGCTCTCGGAGTGTTTGTGGACATATCCGGAACATTCAACAACGTTACCACAGACGCTGTAATGGACCGCCTAGAAGCGGCCAACACTCCCACCGCCATCAGCATGTGGATAAGAAATCTGCTAAGCTGTAGGCGGGTACAATCCGATTGGGGCCCCGCCTCCATGGTGAAAGGAGCACGCCGCAAGGCGGGGTCCTGTCTCCTCTCCTGTGGAATATGGTGGTGGACGACCTGATCAAGAGATTCGAAAGGAAGGCCCCAAAGATAACAGCCTATGCTGACGACATAAGCATAATTATCACGGGAGTCTGTCCATCGACCCTCAGCTCGGTTATGGAATCAACACTTAGGGAGATATGTGAGTGCGCGAGTAAAGTCGGACTCAGTATCAACGCGGACAAGACGGACCTCATTCTCTTCACCAAGAGATACAAGGTGCCGCTATGGGTCCCCCCGATAATACTTTAAAATATGCTCTAAAGCCTACCATACCCACATCTTCTGTGGGAGGAGCCATCCTAAAAAAATTTGGAGATTTTTTAATTGATATATTTAGGAGTAGATTAAAGGTATACATAGTTAAAAAAAAGCTCGGCACGAACCCATACTCCCTTGTACATAAATATACCTAGGCTAAGTTACTCTTAAGCTAAGCCATACATCTCTTATGCATACGCAGTACAGCACCGCTGCTACTACGACACGAGCAGAGATCGCAGCGATGCTGACTACCTTGGCCCGCCTCGGGAATGTCCCGCTGCGGAGTTATTCCGAGCCATTCTATCCGTCCTTAAATACATTCGTTAAAGAATAAATAAATTTTGGGTGGAACTTTGGGCCGTAAGGATTAGCCCGGCCATAGAAGAATCTTTACAGGATAATTTAGGTACTTGCGTTGTTCAAATCTGCCCAGTTAATTCTGCAGAACAACTATTACACGTCCGATCGTTTTGAAATTTTTACCATTAAAGTAGTAGTACATTTTGTACGGAAAATAAATAAACTTTAAAAATCATTTAAAAAAAACTAAAAGCCTCCCCCAAATAAGACTTTCACCATAATTCTTAGAAAAATCGCCACTATTAATGGTAAAAATTTCAAAACGATCGGACGTGTAAGTAATAGTTGTTCTGCAGAATTACCTCTGCCCAAACCCAAAATAAACCATTAGTAAATTTTATTCTTTACATTTTATTTTGTTCGATTTAGAGGTTTATAAACGAAATAAGTAAAATATAATACAACTCGTTCGTGTTCCTTTTCTCACCGTTCAAGATCGACGCTAACTCACCGACGCTATTTTGACGAACATAAACAAAAATATCGGAACAATAGTTGGGCAAACAAAAAATCACTATATAAATATATGATTTTTAGAGAAAAATTTCGGTATATTGATATTTTGATAACAATCAACAACCCTACTAATATTAGTGAGCACTGTTAATAGTTGCCTCCTTAGCGGTCCTTACACTATTAATTTACTGCCACTTTATTTCGAATGCTCGTGCTAAATTCTTTTTAATTAAAAAAATGACAAATCTTTATAAATACACATTTATCTTAGCAAACCATGCAAAATATATCTCCTTAAAGTTTTCGTAAGACCTCACAAATTGTCCCATCGTGCGTAGTACGCCTGTCGGTTGTGAAGAGTTGCAAGCTAAAAACAATTAAATCCTAGACACGAAAATAAAAGAAATTTGACCAGTTGCCCAGTTTCAGAACCCAAATAGGTTGCAAAGCATCTACATATAATTCAAGGTGAGTCCGAAAGCATCACAACTTTAAAACGTTCTTAACGGTTGTATCCAGTAAAAATATTTTTATGTATACATATGTCTATATATATATGTACATATAAACATAGTTATTTTCTCCGTTCTTATTTAAACGTACATAAAAAAACGACGTCTGCTCCGTTGTTATTATTAAGTTCAAAAGTAGTCGATGTCAAGATGATGTGGAAGGGAGGAAGGTGGTTGGCTCTGGCCCATCGCACATATATGTATGTATGTACATATATGTACACATGTTAATTCGTTGTATCAAAGTATACACTTTTCGAACCGTTTTTCGCATTTACCAATGAAAAATAAACTAATTTTTCTGTGTACTTAAATTATAGCTTTGTTAATTATTAACTAAAAGAACACCGAATTATTTCAGTAGCCAACACATCTTGCCATTGTGTTTTCTATAAACACTCTGTGGTGATTTTAGTTCACAAAATGATTTTAATAGGCATTGATTTTACATTCTCTAAATAATAATAATCAAATTGTAATTTTTCTCGCTTCACTGAATTACTCTAATCAGCAGTAATGGTCTTGGTGAGCAACGAATGGCTGAATAATAAGGATGACGGAAGCCCAAATGCAATTTCGCCAGCTCCAGCACCAAGTGCAGCAGCTTTAAATAACGGGGTCAATGCTGGATCGCCTGAATCAATCGGAACAGCCGGTATAGCCGGAGGAGAAACAACAGCATCGACGACTGTTAAGCTGAAGAAGTCTCAGCAGCACAAGACTAATATGGATACTGTAAGGAAACTAGAACCGGACCAGCTATTTCAATTGATGGAGCGAGAGAAGCACGAGTTGGAGTCGGAGGACACTAACAATGAAGAGGAAGCAATGCTAGAAAACCAGGAGAACAACAACATACAACTCTGCTGCGACTCTAACACTAGCACATTGCAGAGTGCCAGCAGTCCCGATCGGCGCACTACATCGCCTCAGCAAATGCTACACATGGCTATGAACTCTGTACTGAATGCCAACAATGCAAACAGTGTTGGGGTAGGAGTACATTCAACGGCCAGTCTATTCAATTCACTGGGTGGACTCCGGGAACCGCCGGCAGCACCGGATTGCAGTAGCCTTCTAATATCGCCTGGTCCTACAAACACCGCCATGGAGTCCACATCAGGTCCAGGTGAAGCAAAAATCGTACTTCATTGTGAGGCCAAGTCACACAAGTTCGAAACGCGATCGATACTTCTACAGCCGAACCAAGAGTGTAAGGTGGGCCGTCTTATTGCCAAGAGTAAGGCGAGCGAGAACAATGCGATTTTTGATTGCAAGGTCTTGTCTAGAAACCACGCCATGCTCTGGTATACGGCTGATGGACGTTTCTGGGTTAAGGATACAAAATCGAGCAACGGCACTTTCATTAATGACAATAAGCTAGGCAATGAGCCCGCTGAGCTGCATTATGGCGACAGCGTCAAGTTTGGTGTTGAGGTGATCGAAAATTCCCGACAGGAAGTGCATGGCTGCATTATTGCACGTGTTACATTGTTTTTACCTGATGGTCGTGAGGCTATTTCGATTGAATCGGAGCAGATGCTGCTCCTGACGGGGCCCAATCGGATCAGCTTTGACGAAATCCAGCGCCTAAACTCCTTCCTTCAAGAAGCGGCTCAGCGGGAGAAGACGCTAAAGGCAAAGCTAAGTAGCTTGCAGGGCGTTCTTGATTCGACGAGGAAAAATTCAGCCATGTGTTGGCAAAGCATGATAACCGAGGATCAGTTGTTACACAAGATAAATCTGTTGGAGAAAAAAATACAGATCATGGAAAAGAACGTGCCGGAAAATACACTACGAAATGAGGTATGTTTGCTGGACTCTCCATGCAGCAGGACTTCTTGTTGTAACGATTTTTCACCTTTCTTTTTTAATAGATTGTTAAAATGCTCGAGGACAAGACAACATACCAATTGACAGCCAAAGAGGCCCTGCGCAAGGTCTATCAAGAGCGCTGTGATGCCATGCAAATGTACTCAAAAATGGAGATGGCCTATGCCACCACAGAGAATGAGTGCGGAATATTACGCGCTCAAATTCTCACTTCGAAGCAGGCATTGCAAGACTACGATTCCCGGATACAAACGCTTCAGCAAGAGTTCATCGAATACAAGCAGGAATCCCTGCGTCAGCAGAAAGAGGCTAAAGAACAGGAAGAGCGTTGTTTAGGGGAATTAAAGGAACAGTTGGTCACACAGGACCGTGAAATGGATGATCTGCGCCTGCAGGTTACACATCTCCAACGCACTATTGCCGAGCATAACAGCGAACAGAAGTTACAGGAGCAGAATGTCTTGGAACAACTCGACTCTGCTATACCCGACGATGATGATGAAGGTAACGACGATAAAGACGACAAGAAAGATGGTCATGCCACAAGTTCCGAAGAAGAGCCACAAAATTCTGATGTGCCGAATAAAAAGGTTAAGTTTATAGTAGTAATTACTTTGGGTGTCTTCGATTTAAACCAATTTATATATATTTTTTTTTTGTAGGGCAAGAAATCCAAACTAAACACAGTTGACCTGAAAAATAAAGTAATTCGAAAGTCTAGCGTTTTGAAGTTGCTAAAGAATTCCGATCTCAACAAAGGAGAAGGTGGCTCCGCATTGCTGAGAGCCATATTTAATGATAACGACGATGATGACTACCAGTCTTTGGTTGTATCAGCTGAGCTTAGTGCGGGCATTAAGCGAGACGCTGCTGATGAAACCGCCAGCGACGAGTTTATGCATAATTCGCCAAAGCATATGCAGCTTAATGGAACTGATGAAACGTCTGAGGTGGAGCTATCTCCAGTTCATAAATTGCAGAGCCTAGAAACCATTGTGTGCAACGAAAAAGAAGATAATTTACATATTCTGCCTGGCTTGCGCACAGACCAAGCCATCGAAATGCTACAGGTGGAATGTGATACGTACAAGGAAAAGACTGCTAGCCTAACTGACGACATTCACTTGATGCAAGAACAGATCGAACATTTAAAGAAGCAGCTTAAATTGGAGATCGAGTGCAACGCAAGACTTCGGACGCTGGACGTTCAATCCGAAAAAGCAAGCGAAAAACAGCAGCGGATGTCTTCGGGCCAGGACGGCTCAGAAGAAACTTGGATTGACGACATCGAAACCATGAACAGTTTGCAGATGGAGCGCGAGGAGGAACTTATTGTTTACAAGGAAAGATTGGAACAATTGGAGATTAGCAACATGCAACTAAGCACTGAAATATCAAATCTCCGTTCTAACCAACAACAGCACATGCAAACTGGCAACAACAAATTTCTACTTTACCGGGTCTTTCCAATAGGCTGCGTAGTTTTTGCTGCCCTTCTTTGCTACCTTATCTCAAATCGTATTTAAATAGTTCAAACTAAAGACAATCAAACCTACACTAAATGATATCAAAACAATGGGAGTTAGAGCTGTTGGAGCCACGTGCTTTTTGTAGTTGTCATGAAACGAAAGTGCGTAGGTGGAGAGATGGGAGCATTTTCAAGCATACTGGTATATTTTCGTTTACTTTTTCTTCAAGAAATCTTTAAGCGCAAAATTAAGAGTCGTAAATTCAAATATAAGCGAATAATAAAAAAAAGTAATCGAAGAACTTATCTAAATTTAAATCGAACGCTATTTTAATTATTTGTTTTGTTTATACAGTGGAGCATTTTAAGTCGATCCAAGAGGAAGGCATGATTTAAGGTAGCATTAGGCCTTAGTTACGAAATTGTTTTTCCCTAACCCTTGTTTAATATGCTAGACGTTGATTCATGTATTTATGTATATGTTAGCCATTTGTATTCTCAATGTCTGTATGTACGGAACTGGAACAATAAATTAAGAGATCGCTTTCGTAAAAATGTAATGAATATACAATTAATAAATATGACAAAATCAAAACTAAACTTAATTTTTTTTTTTATACCCTAAAACAGAAGGAAGCAAGGGTCTTATTGCTAGAAATAGGGCGGAACTGAATGGTAGAATCTTCATATGTACTTGAACTGGTAGTGGTGATACTTTGTTGACATGACCTACATGCTGTTCCGCCTGAAATATTATTGCTTGACATTCTCCAAGCCGTTTTACAGGTGTCATCGGAAGCGTCGAACGTAAAATTCTGGTCTGGATTTGGATGTTCGTCGTAGTGGTGTCCAGTTCGTATCCTTTAGTTGCTGATGCTATAAAACCTATAGTTTATCTACATAGGTGGAATAACTTGACTGTATTTTCTTAAAGTGGCTCGGATTTTTTTTTTATCCCAATCTTTGTGAAAATGCGAATGTTTCGGTGATCATGGCGTTGAATTTTTAATTGCGTGCAGTGCAGCATGGAGAATGTGATAGTAAGCCAGTTTTTTAAGGTGTAGAAGTGTATTCCCTTGCACACAGCCTAAGGGACCCTTCTAGTGTAGCGGCCAGTTTTCGAGCCCAATTTTCGAAGGTGGATTACAAAAAAACTATTTAAGATTTTTTAATGCGGTTTTTTTTTATTTTTTTCATTAAAGCACGGTATCCAGACAGGAAAAAACTGTTCCAAAGCAGTGAGAGAAAGGGAGAGGCAAATAGTTTGGAACAGCTTGTCCCCTAGGTCTGTTTCGAAGCGCGGTATCCTGTTCAGATTCGAAAATACTAGAAAACTGCGGTATGTAGGATATAAATGTATTACTGGTTAAGTTTACGAGTGTATCTTCCACAGAATAAAATATAAGTCCCAAATACTCTGTTTGTTATCGAACACGAGGTGTTTTCTTGGGCATTTAAAGGTATCATCCCCGTGATAAGCGGAGCAGCGTCATTTTCTTTTATTCGCACTCTGCGAGAAGATGCCTACGAAGCATTCGCCCCGGCGGAGCCCCAGACTGGATGTCGGGGGTGCTCCCGCAACTGCGACCACCACGGCCACAGCTACTGGCAACCCGGCCAGCTCTGCGAGTGTGGCAGCGGCCACAGACTCCGAAGGAAAGTGGAATAGCCCCCAGAGAAGCGGCAAGCAACCTGCAGCCCGCAGCTACGGGGCATCTACGGACTCCACGACTGTACAAGTGGCGGCCCTAATGGAAAGGATCGCACATCTAGAGTCGGACCTGGTGAAGCCAAGGGCGACAAGCAGAGGCCGCCAGGGATCCCGTTGGAATCGGGGCACGCGGCGTTGGAGTGAGCGGTGCGGCGAATACACTGCCATGTTTGAGTGGAATGGTGCCATGTCTGAGAACAGCACCACGGCAGGCCTTGAGTGAGAGTCTGCCCAGGCAGATTATGAGTGCCAATCTGCAACCGGAGCTTGGAGTGACGCCATCTTTGGATGCGCAGTTGCCGGCACAATTGAGTGCAAGCTTGCCGCCACAATTGAGTGGAAATTTGGCGCTGACGCTTGGCGGCCATTGGGCAAATGGGCAACCTGTCACACGGAGTTGTACAACAACAACAGTGCCATTTTGTGTTACCGCGACGGCGCAGCCTGAACGATGTTATGTTCATCCGCCACTGGAGCCAACACACAATTTGGAGGTATCAACGCCATCGCCCCTATCATATGGAGTGGCGGCGACGAGCATACCTGGGTGGACGCCACGCAGACTGCCTGATCTACCCGAGTTTGAGGGTCAGCCAATATTCCTGTGCGCGTTCCGGGAGACAACGGCAGGTTACCAGTAAGGTGCGTATCAAAATGATAGCACACCTTGTATTTTTTAAATAATTTTCAAGATATATTGCCGTAATGCATGAATCTTCTCTCACTATATGAAAACGATGTGGTTAACCTTTTTTAACCAAAATTATTTATTATTATAACTTTTATATTTATTTTTTTGAAGAAAATAGCAAAAATTGGCTTTTGCAACCGTATCAAAATGATAGCACACTTTTCATTTTAAGTCTTAAAATTAAAGAAAGGAACAATAATACTCTTAAAATCTATTTAATAACATTAATTAGATATTTATAGTCGATCCCCTGGATTTTCCGAAGATGAAAATTCGATTTTTCATTGAATCTATAAGATTCGCCAACAACTGGGGTTCCAGGAGGTTCCACTCCCGCAAAATCGCGCTTTTAAGAATGCTTACACATTCGTATATAGTGTTATCCTTATACACTCTTCTGGCGAGAATACCCCATATATTTTCAATCGGATTTAAGTCCGGTGAACATGCTGGCCACTCCAACAACTCCACTGAGCTCTCTTGCAAAAATGTTTTTGTCATGCGACTGATGTGGATTCTTGCATTGTCTTGCATAAAAATATACGGGGCTTCACGATTTTCATTTAAAAATGGAAGTAAACTGTTCTCTAAGACTTGAATATAATCTGAACTATTCATCCTGGAGCTTGTAAATTGTAAATCAAGCTTGCCAAACTTGTTGAAAGCTCCCCATACCATTGCAGATCCACCACCAAAATTTCTTTTCGAAAAATACAAGGGCTCCTTTCTTAAATCCCGCCAGTAATGGCGGAACCCATCTGGACCGTCCAGATTAAATTTTTTTTCATCCGAAAAAATAACCTAAATAAAATATATTTGATTAGGAATGTAAAAATAAAAAACTACAATTTTTTTTACCGAGGCCCAGTTTGTTGCCAAGTTATTTTCTGCAAATTTTATCCGAGCTGCCTTATGACGGGCTGTCAAATAAGGTATTTTTTTTGTTTAGCTCTCACAATGTGGTCAGACTTATTTAGCACTCTCCAAACCGTCATTTTGGACACTTTTCTTGCACTTAGCGAGGCAAGTCTGGAGCACGACACAAAAGAATTACTGGCTTTT
>VNJU01005392.1:0-12718 GCA_008042675.1 Drosophila seguyi | reverse complement strand
GAATGAAGTACCTGGGCGCTTCGGTTCTGGCATCGCTAGAAGATGCCTCCAAGAAGAAGCCAGGCGAACTACTTGCCTTCGCGAAAAATACGTCAAACCTTAAAGACCTCGAAAATCGCGCGAACACTCTCTAGGTCCATACAGGAATTTTTCGGATAGCTAAGGGCCATACTGGCCTATGTGCGGCCCCGTGAGGGCTTTCCGATTTACCTAACCTAACCTAACCTATTATTATTATTATTATTAATTTTATTATTATTATTATTATTATTATTCTTATTATTATTATTATTATTATTATTATTATTATTATTATTATTATTATTATTATTACTATTATTATTGTTGATTTTATCTATCAATACATCAACTTAACAGAATCTCTATTTCTTAAAAATTTTTTTTTGTCCAACGCTTTGGTCAACATGTCTGCTATATTAAGGCTAGATTCTATCTTTACCATGTCTATAATACCTTTTTTATAATTCTTCAACTTCAATGTGCTTCGAATTTTTCGTAAAGTTACAAAATTTACCAATTGCTTCAGCACTTGAAATATCTTCATAAGTCTTTATCGGTTTTTCGTTAATAATATTAAATATTTCACATAACATTTTTTTGACAAAAAATATTTCTGTGACTGCTACTGACATGGCAATGTACTTTGCAAACGTTGAAGATTTTGTTACAGCTTGTTGTTTGTGTGTTTTCCAATATACTATATTTCCATACATTTAAATTATAAATCCCGTTGTGGTTTTTCTATCTACATTATCTGGTACTAAAGAACTAGTGAGATGGTTCTGAGGTGGGCTAGCTGAAGCCACTGGACGGGTCGCAGGTTGCGGATAGCGCAAGGCCTCCTGCGGAGGTTAGCTGCAAATAGCGACTTGTCGCGAATAAGCAGTCCCGGACAACAGCGGGTACCACTCCGTCTGTAGTACCGACAAGGCGCTTGTTTGACCGTTTTTAATACATAGTCTTATACACTCTAAACTTCCTATCTCCAACATCTCACAAGGGCAGTGGTGACGTCCTGAGGAAAGGGTGCCACCTCACCCCCCTAAGCCAGCGTGTTATGCGTTCCGTGCCCATTGACTGGCTTGCAGTCGGGGGTAACCGACTGTATTTGGACGGAGCCTCACCGATACCTGGCCGCCTCGGTGAGTATACCTGGCCCCAGCGCGTTATTGGGGGCTATGACACGCTGGTACTACCTTTCCCCACACTCGTGGGACCAATTTATGAATTCGGAAATCAAGAAAATATTTAAACACGCGGGACTTAACCGCAACCCAGTTAGCAGAGCGGATAGAGGAGGAGGCTCTGGACGTTCAAGCTGTCGCCGCGCAGGGGCTTGGCCCCTCATCCAAAGAGTGCCACAAAGCTGAAGGGCTCGCGAGCAACGCCAGCAGAAGAGACGCCGCAACACCCTCTTCCGCAAGGTCGAGGCAGCAACCCGGAAAAGGCAGCTTCATCACACGTCGCCGTCCGAACTCCCCAAGACTACGGCCAAGAGGACTAAGACCAGAAACACCGCGGCGCTGGAGGGCTCGAGAACCTCACAAAGCGCGAAGCGTCCAAAGTCGGCGTCGTACGCCAGTATTGCCAAGGGCCGAACCTTGCCATACTGGCGCAGGACTACCCGAAGAGACTTCTGACAAAGGAGGAGTTGTCAGCGGTGGAGCAGGCCCTCGTCGAGGAGATGAGTAAGGGCTGGACCGCGACTCTTAACTTCAACGGCATTCAGTTCCGGGACAGTCTGGTCCTAGTGGACTGCATGGACTGCGATGCCAAGAAGTGGTTGGAGCTAGCGGTCCCCAACATCAGCACCAAGGTAGGTGTGCAACTCCGCACCTGCCTACGGGATGACTTGCCGGTGACAAACATCGTCACAGTATACCCACCTCGCACGGCTGGGGAGACGATGGAGAAGAAGAAGGGTCTTCTCACCGAGACCTGGCGGGTCACCCGGCACCTTGAGTACAAGGTGCTGATGCTTGGCCTGGATGAGGAGGCGCTTACACTCCTCAAAAAGCGAGAGATGCTGGTGAGCTACCGGTTCGGCCAGCTGAAATCCGCCTGCATAAAAAGCAGGATCCGGTGGTGGCGGAGGTGTCCACTGCGGCAAAGGACGACGTTGTGCCTGGCACTTCTACGGCTGCAGCCAAGGTGGCACCCTCGGACGAGGCAGCGGAGGCTGACGCCTAGAAAGCAGTGGAGGGCGAGTTGGACTCGGTATCACTTCAGGTGCTGGACCTGACGCGCCTGAACATGGGCGGCGAAGACGAACCAACCAGCAACGAGGAGCCATCCGATGATGAGCGAACACCCACCGATATGCAGTCAGAGGCCTACCTGACGCTCTAGGAGGGTGAAGAAGAGCTCTAAGGATGGGGGTCACCAGCGTGGCACCGATCAACCTGCATCACGCGAAGGCACCTTCGGCTGTCATCGGCAGGTTGGTTACCAGGTCTGACCTGGGGCTGGTGCTCATCCAGGAGCCTTGGGTCGTGAGAGGCAGGATCTGCGGCCTAAATCAAGTGAGTATGCAAACAATTGCAGACGTATGGGAGGCATCACCAAGAGCTTGCATCGTGATGCGAAAGGATTTAAACTTTCTTTGTCTATCTAAATTTCTCAACAGAGATCTAGTAGCGGTAATGATCACTAGCGAGCGCGGGAGTATTGTGGTGGCGTCAGCATAATTCCCAGGAGACGTGACGGATGCCCCCCCACCAGAAGTTCAGGATCTGGTACAACACTGTAACAGCAAAAGGCTACCCCTGCTGCTAGGGTGCGACGCCAACGCGCACAGTGTTGCATGGGGAAGTACGGACACCAGCAGCAGAGGTGAGTGTTTACTAGACTATCTTGTATCTAGGGATCTTACAGTATTTAATGTGGGGGCTGAATCCACTTTTATTACTAAAACCAGGGCCGAAGTACTGGACATTACTTTCGACAATGATGGGGGCTACCGGCTGATTCGCAACTGGAGGGTCTCCTCAGAACCATCAATGTCGGATCACTGGATCATCGAGCTCGACATCCTTAGTAATCTTAGCTTCAGCCGTGTCATCAGGAACCCACGACGGACTGACTGGCCAGCCTATCAGTCCTATCAGTAGGAGGGTATCCTCCCCGGAAGATCTTGAGCAACTCTCAAGAGAAGTAGGGGAGACAATCTTGGATGCATATCATGGAAGCTGTTTCGAAAAAACTGTAGAGTCAAGCGGGGACAATCCCTGGTGGAATAAAAAACTAGGGCTACTTCGCGCAGAGGTCAGGAAGCTGTTTAACACAGCTAAGAAGAACACCGCCAATTGGGAAATTATACACCAAAAAGCTGACAGAGTACAACAGAGAAATCCGCTATAGTAAGCGCGCTCACTTTTAGAAATTTTGTTCTACCATAGAACAGGCTGCACCAGCGGCTAGAGTGGTTAAGTCGATCTCAAAAGGCAAAGTACTATCTGAGCTTTGCCTGAAGAGAGCGGATGGTTCCTTTACAGAGGATGAGGAAGAGAAGGCGGAACTCACTTCAAACTCACTTCCCTCTGTGCAGAACCATCTCCAATGCAGACATCCGTTATGAAAGGATCCCCAACGGGAGACCCAACTGGAGCCTGGCTGCAGCAATTGTAACTGAGCAAAAGATTAGGTGGGCAGTGAGTACACTCAACCCGTACAAAGCTTCGGGGATGGATGGTATCATTCCCATCCATCTTCAAAAGGGTATTAAACAGCTAATGCTATTCCTTATAAGTATTTTCAGGGGATGCCTAGCTATGGGTTACATCCCTAAGGCATGGAAAACGGCTAGGGTGATATTTATTCCGAAGGTTGGGAAGAAAGACCCATTTCATCAAAAATCCTTTAGGCCGATCAGCCTAACCGCCTTCCTGCTGAAAGCCTTAAAAATATTGTGGATAACCACATTAGAAACTCGCACTTGGTGCGAAGTCCTCTGCATGCGCATCAGCATGCCTACAGAGAAGGGAAGTCAACAGAATCGGCTCTCCGGAGCCTCGTTGATAGTCTCCAGCGCTCCGTAAATGCCAGAGAGGTAGCTCTTTGTGCTTTTATGGACATAAAAGGTGCTTTTAATAACACAGCCCATGGTGTTGTGCTAAGAGCACTCAGTAGAATGGGGGCTAAGTCGGGGCTCACGACCTGGCTGGGCAAACTCCTCGATACAAGAATAACGGAAGTCACTGTCAACAATGTGACAGTTAGAGCTCAAACCAGCAGAGGCTGTCCACAGGGCGGTGTCCTATCACCACTACTCTGGAGCCTAGTGGTGGATTAGCTCTTAGATAAACTTAAAGCAAATGGGTTCGATTGTGGTTATGCCGATAACATAACTCTGATCTGTAAAGGTAATTTTGAGAGCACATTGTGCAATTACACTGGGCCTAAGACTGAGCTTAGACTGGTGCAGAGATGTGGGACTGAATATCAATCCAGCGAAAACCACAGTTGTCGCGTTCACCAATCGCTACAAGCTGAAATCCATTCGGCCCACAGTCATTGGGGGCGAAGAAATACTAATCTCCACTGAAGTCAAATACCTGGGTGTCATACTAGATAAGCGATCCTACTGTGGATGTACGGTGCTATGGTGAGGCCCATAGTAAGCTACAGAGCTGTGGTTTGGGCGAATCGCGCTGACCTTGATGCCACGAGAAGGCAACTATGCAGACTCCAGAGATTTGGTTGCACGTGCATATCGGGCGCTATGCGCACTGCCCATCAACAGCCCTGGACGTGTTGCTTGGACTTCCACCACTGCACTTGTATATCAAGAACAGTGCTCGCAGATCCACCATGAGGATAACAAGCGCAAGACCAGCTGACTCTGCTGCGACTGCAACTGACCTGTTACTGGAATATCCGCAGGATTGTCAGTTGGCCAAGTTCAGTTTTGAGAAACACTTCATGCTATTAGATGGTACACTGACGGCTCACTTACAGAGAATGGTGCGGGTGCGGGGATCTGCGGGCCTCGACTCAAACATCATGAACCTTTAGGGAAACTCGCCAGTATCTCTCAAACGGAAATACACGCGATTGAGAGATGCGCCTCGTTTAACATTGAGCGCGGCTACAATCGGACAGACCTAGCCATTTTCTCGGATAGTCAGGCGGCAATCAGAGCATTCAGTGCACATACGATTGTCTCCAGGCTAGTATGGCAATGTATAGGAACACTCTATGAGTTGTTTGTAAGCAATAAAGTAACCATATACTGGGTACCAGGCCATGCGGGGATCCCCGGCAATGAAGTGGCCGACATCATGGCTAGAAAGGAGGCGAGTAGGCCTTTCTATGGTCCAGAGCCCTTCTGCGGATTTGGCCCAGGAGTCGTCAGCCAGAGCAGTCGTGTGGATCTCATGACTGCCTGCGATGACTTCTGGCGGTCGTCGAAAGGGGCTAGGGAGAGTAAACACCTGCTAGGAAGCTACGACAGCAAGAGGACCAAAGATTGTTTGGAGTTGAGCAAAGGATCTCTCCGAATAGTCACGGGTTTCCTGACCGGGCACTTTGGATTGCGCAAGCATCTGCTTAATCTCAAGATAGGGGAGGACAGTCTTTGCAGACTTTGTCTGGAAGAAGACGAGACTCCGGAACACCTGCTTGGGGAGTGCCCAGCTATCAGTCGGTTGATGTTGGCCCACTTGGGGAGCCAGACACGCACCACAGAGAAAATGAGGGCTCTTCGACCAGGCGACATCATCGTATTCTGGCGAACGATTGGACTGCTCGAGGAGCTATAGCTCCGACACTAGGGCGAGGGCACAATAGATGCAAGTGGTCGCAGTGCACGAAGCTCTTTAAATATTATTATTTATTATTAGTATCTCCTGCATAATCTGAGTCTACCATTTCCTTATTTTTATTCTTTTCAAAATTTAAATTCAGATCTCTTGTCTTATATTAATATTTTAATACTCTTACCGCGTATTTATAGTGTGTTGAACTATAACAACTTTGATATATGCTTAAGTAATTTACGGAATATGATATATCTGGTCTTGTACCTGCGCTTATATATAATAATTCACCTATCAAGTTTCTGTATTTAATTTTCTCATCACGTTCAGTTGCTTGATCTAATTTTAAGTTTGTTTTCATTAGACTTTTGTGTAGCTTAGCATTTTCGAGATTATATTTATATGCTTATGATTCAATATATCTATTTTGATTTAACGTCATTTTCTTACTTTCAGTATAATAATTTATTTCTATTCCAATCTAACTGCCAATTTTTCCTAAATGTTTCATTGTAAATTTGTTCATTTAACTGTCTTTTATTTCAGTTTATTTTGTTTTGTTCTTACTGCATACTAGAATGTCATCTACAAATACTAAAATAAATATTTCATATTTATCCTCTCTTTTACGTAAATATAAACAATAATCATAATTGCTTCTTATAAAATTTAATTTGTCGAGAAATTTATGCAATCATTCGTACAATGCTCTTGGGCGCTCTCTTTCAATCCATATAATGCCTTAATTAATTTATAAAATCTGTTTTCTATTTAAAAAGGCTGTTTCGACATCCATCGGATTTATAAACGTACCATTTTTACAACAACATGATAGTTGGGAAAATCGGGACAGTTTTCCCGAAAAAAAAATGTATTTAGAAAAATGGGACTGGCGACTAGCAGCCTTGCTGGGGAATTTCCACTTGCGAAAAAAATAAAACGCTGATATTTTCGGTGTTTAATGCGCGGGCGCAGTCAGCAGCTTCGACATCCAATTTGCGACTCTTTTGCCGAGCAGTATTCGAACATAACAGCGCGACGAAGTTGAAAGGTTATCAATTGGGCTAAAGCTAGCGCATAGCCGAGTAGGTTTAGATTCACCTGATAAGTTTTTTACAAGTTGTTTACATTTCATTTCATTTACATTTCATTTTAATAAGTAAACCTTAATATTATTAAGTAATAAAACTTAAAAACTACTGCTCCAACATTCCAGCCCCATTGAAAGCCTCTGCCGCTTTAATCTCCTCGATCGGAGCACTGTTTACTGGCAGCAATGCCAGCTTGTGGATGACGCGCTTGATGACGCCTCCTGACGTCCGTATCTCGCCCACCCGCACTTTACCGTCCTCGCCGACTGTTGTTGCCACCACGCGTCCTATTAGCCAACGCTGCGAGGGCAAGTTGTCCTCGTGCACGAGCACCAAACACCCGACCCCCAGATCTGGTCCTCCGACGCTCCATTTGTTGCGATGCTGCAGGCTGGCAATGTAGTCCTTGGACCAACTGGCCCAGAACTGTTGCCTGAGAGCGGACAGCATTCGCCACCGCTTCCAATACCCACAACTGACCTTGTTGAAGACTTCTTCTGTGTCGGATCCTTGCGGCAGCGTGATCAGAGGCTGTCCCATTAGGGCCTCTGCATCGTTGGGATCGTTGCCCGGCGACGGGATTGGACGAGAGTTGAGCAAGGCCTCTACCTCGACCAGGTGGGTGCTCAATTCGTCTGTTGTGAGCTTGGCGTTGCCGACTCCGCGGAGCAACCGGTCTTTGGCGGACTTGACGGCTGCTTCCCATAACCCTCCGAAGTGCGGTGACCTCGGCGGTATGAAACACCACTCGACGCCTTTCTGAGCCGCGTAACCTCTCAGCTCGTTCTGACTGCGGTGAAACGCTGCGCTCAGCTCCTTCAAAACGTTGCACGCTCCTACGAAGTTCGTGGCGTTTTCGCTGTACACCTTTTAAAAACGGACAAGAAGCTGTCATTGGATAGATCAATAACAAGTTCAAGGTGAACAGCCTTTGACTTTTCAAGCACACAAAAACGGCCACGTAAGTTTTGATAGGAGGTCTACCGCGGATCTTTAAGGACACATAAAATGGACCACAAAAATCTACTCCGCAAACTAGAAAGGGGCGCGCCATTCTGAGTCTATCGGCTGGCAAATTGCTCATTATCTGACCCATTAGCACTGGCTTATTTTTAAAACAGTGGACGCAGCCACTAACAATTTTCGTGCATGTTTCTCGCGCATTGATTAGCCATATCTGTTGTCTTAGAAGTGAGACCATCACCTTGACACCGGCATGGTAATGAGTCCGATGCAGGTTGCGAAGGAATAGTAAGACAAATTCTGACTTTGAGGACAGTAACAGTGGAAATTTGGTATCATACTGAATTGGCGCATTAAGTAATCTTCCCCCAACTCGAATCAATTTGATTCTCACACCTTCTAACTCGCTGGTGAGTACGAACGGATTTAAACTTTGTAGATGTGGGCTAAAATTTTCAGACTCCTCCAACTTGATGTATTCTGAACCGAACTCCGCCTTTTGAAATATTTGGACCATCCTAAAAAACGACAACTTCAGTTCGATTGCTGAAAAAACGACCTCGCGTTGACGCTACTTCCCTTGAATAAATCGATTTACGTAGGCCATAATCCGTAGAAGTTTGTTAAATGATGAACATCTTCCAACAAGCTCAATAAATACATTCGGTTGGCTTGTTGTGGTGGAACATACTGCCACGCTTTTCTTGTTCAGACAGCAGTAACACCGCTGAAACTTCAATATGCTGTGACCGAGGCCATTCGCTTTGATTTCGGAGTAAGAAATCTGGTCCACTTTCCCATAGAATACACCTCCTATGTCTGCTCCACGTGATACTAAATCAGCCGGATTCTCTTCAGTGGGTACATGACGCCAAGCTACATTCTCTGTGAGTTCTTGGATTTTAGAAACTCGATTTGCGACAAATGTTGCTAGAGTGGACGATCCCTTTTTAACCAGTACAATGTGACTTGTGAGTCCGACCAGAAGTTAATGCTTTCAAACTCTAATTTGTTACGCAAAGGAAATACTTGAGCCCATAGTTTGGCCAGCAGATGCGCTGCACACAACTCTAGCCTTGGAATTGATTTTGTTTTAAGTGGGGACACTCCAGACTTTGCGGTTAGCAGTCTTGGCAATCTATTTGTCCCAGCTACGGTACGAATGTAAATGCAGCAGCCATAGGCGTGGCTCGAGGCATCAGCAAAACCGTGGATTTGAACAGTGTCATAGCCAGACAAACAGATATATCGGGGAATAGATATCTGATCAGTTGTTAAGAAATTTAGCTTAAATTCGTTCCACCTGGTATGCAAATTCATGGAAACCGATTCGTCCCAATCTAATTTTTGTCGCCAAATCTCCTGAAGCAAGACTTTTGCTCGTGTGATCAACGGACACAACAATCCCAAAGGATCAAACAAACGAGCTGTTACGGACAAAATTTTGCGTTTAGTTGATTGTAAGGACTGAAACGAATCCTCCAAGCTATAATGAAATGCATCACTTTGAGGGTTCCACCTCATTCCCAGCGTTTTAACGGACTCAGAAGTGTTAAATGTAAGAGATTTTTCTGATCCCTGGTTGTTCATTTAACTCGGGTGGTTTGGTGCCCATTTGGCTAGTGGAAAACCTAGGGGGTTTTCAAAACCTTCGTCACTTCTCTGCGAATTACCTCTAACTCTTCCATACTGTTCGCTCCTTTGAGCATACCGTCGACATAGAAGTCGCTTGGAGAGGTTGCGTCGAATTTTCCCTCCAAACTATAAGTTGGAAATCTCTATCATCTTTTGTAATTGTAACTTGCCTATACATCTTTGACATATCAGCCGTCAAGGCGTATTTGTGCAATCGAAATCTTGCCAGAATAGCTTAAAGATCACTCTGAATAGTTGCACCCACCATCAGAGTCTCATTTAATGAGATCGAGGTTGACGTTTTACTTGAAGCGGCAAAAACAACTCGAAATTTTGTGGTGCTACTATCAGGTCTCAGGGCACATTAATGTGCAATTTAATAGTGTTTCCCTGGAGGAGGTGCTGGAAGCAGCGACATATGCCCAAGGTTAAGATACTCTCTCATAAACTCATGATACATGTCATGTAACTCGCGATTATTTGCAAGCTTAAGTTCCATTGCAAGAAATCTGCGCTTTGTCGTTTCGAAGGATAAGCCTAAGACACTTGGATCTTTCTTAAATGGCAACTTTACCTCAAAACGACCAGACGAGAGCCTGTGTACGGTTTTTTCAAAGTGCTGCTCGCAAGCAATTTGTTCAGCTGTATAAATAGCCTTCGATCTCTCCCGAACGTGTTCTAATTCCGAAAAACGTTCCACCAGAGAGTTTAGAGAACTTATATTTTCGTTACCAGTGACGCTGCTCACCTGTGCGTTATTCGATGCGCGTTGAGTGTACTTTTCCGAAACAATCCATCCTAACAAAGTTTTCTGGAGTGAAGGATGCTCAGAACCCAATTTTATTTGGCCTACGCTTAGAAGCTCGAAAAAAGATTCTGCGCCAATCAGTAAGTCCACCTTTGCAGGCTTGTGAAAACAAGGGGCTTGCCAATTCAATGTTTGCTGGAATTCTCCATTGGGCACAATTCACTTCATGATCGGGTTGATATGATGAAATTGAGTTCAACACCCAAAAATCGGTAGCAAGACTATAAGCGTTGACTAGAGTATGAATCGACGTGTGGACTTTGTGTCTTTCTTCCCTAAAGTAGTTATGTTCAAATATGATTCATCCCTATGTAAACGCAAACTCTGTGCTAAATCCTCTGCCATAAAATTTATTTGAGATCCTAAATCTAACAGAGCTCGTGCTAATTAAAAGTGCCCACATCTATCTCAGACCTTAACGACAGCAGTAGCAAGAATGACTTGGTCTCTACTTGCAACAAGACAAGAATGCGCCTGATTATTTTGATCACCTGATACTGAAGTTGCCTGTGCTTGCAATTGAGCAACTGATCCTGAAGAAATTGGTTGCTGCTCTACCCCGTATCTTTGAAGAGTTTTATGAGGCTTTGAGCAAACGCGACACTTTGTTGCTTTGCACTTCTTCACTGGATGACCTGGAGTTAAACAATTTAGGCACAACCGATTGTGCTTGGTAAAATCGAACCGTTGCATCACCGATAAAGTTATGACAGGTTGACAACTGCCTAAGCAGTGATTTGTGGATAAGCAATATCAACATCTCGATTCCGGTTTGCGGTCTGTCTGTGTGCATAAGAAGGAGGATGATAAATATCCCTTATTAGAACCTTGACTGGGCTTCGCTTTACTTTTGGTTGACTCCTTAGCAGTTAAATGTTGGTATCTCCGATTCAACTGAATCGCACAATCGGACCATGTCGGTAGCGTATTATAATCTAGCTGTCCTCAAATCGGGATTTTGTAGTTTAATCTACTTTAGACATTGCTAAGTGAATAAATATTGCGTTATTTATGTCCTTTTCACCTTTTCACATATAGAGCGGAGATTTCATCAATAAGAGACCTCAAGCCAGATGCATAGGGTTTTGATACTTGAGGTTCAAACAATTGAGAAATTGTGTCGAAAAAGATCACGCATTTATTGTCGTACATATTTTTCAGACTAGCCAATGCCTTTTCATAATTTAAATGTGAAATTTAAGCCGCCTTGACCGTTCCTAATGCATCATCTGCTAGACAGGTAAGCAAAGTGTGGAATTTTTTTATGTTTGTTAGAGACGGATCGTTATGCAATGAGCTATCAAAAAGACTAATCAAATTTTAAAAGTCGGAATGTTTTCCACTAAATTTGGGTAGATTCATTTTTGGCAAACAAGAGGAATGACGATAACTACTGATGTCCCCTTGACTAAGTCTCTGAGGCTCGACTCGACTCATTGCGGACCGATATAACGCTTTTGCGTTTATGCACATATCCTCAACTGACGCTCGTAAATCATTAACTGGGTTTAGCACATCGATGCCTGTCTGGATATCCATCAGTTTTTCGCAATATGTTTTGAGAAGTTGCATTCGGTACGAAATACTTTTTTCCTCGAATGCGGTTCTCATAAATCCAATGTCGCTCATGACCCTGTCGTGTTTTTGCATAGCCAATATTAATTAAGCATTCGTCTTTGCCGATATTTTTTTTCTCCATTTTTAAGTTAATTTGAATAAATAAAAATAATCTAAGTATGAAATTCCTACACATGCGTTAAATAACTCTCACTCGTAGATGCTTGCGTAATTTTTATTCGATGGCCAAATATAAAAAATTGGATGGACTAAATTCAAATTTAATCAATAATTTTTATTGGGATATATAAGGGTTAACTGTGCAGAACAACTACCGACATGCACAACTTAAGTATATGGTCGTATGTGTATATACCGTTAATGGTTAAAACCAAAGCCGAAAATTCACAAAATTAGAATTTTATTTTGACACATAAATGTCTGAAATATTTAAGTGGATCCCGTACGTGTTCACAAACACCGCCGAAAAATTCCAAATTTAATAAAATTCTCAAAAGCTGAGTATCTCCATATAAATCGCATTAATACGCAAATGCATAAATATATCCATATGTGAGCAAGGCTTAAATTCAGTGCAGAGTTTTACAGGAACTTTCCACTATGTAAGGTTTTAGAGCCACTGCCACAGTATATATTTGCTAAAAGTAACCGATGCACAGTGGTTTTTTTCATAGGCCAAAAATAAAAAAACAAAAGTTTGAAATTGGGCACACTTTTTCTAAAAAATACTGCTTAACATACAAATAAAATTAACTGTAATTTCGTTTTTGGTGTCTCTCGTTCGTACGCGCTACGAATAGCGCTAGAAGAGAGACAAAAAAACACTTGGTCGTTGCCGTGCACGCAGTGTAAAAATTTGCTCTTAG
>VNJU01005390.1:0-17243 GCA_008042675.1 Drosophila seguyi | reverse complement strand
GGTGTCCACTGGTGGTAGACGGCAGCCAGTGGAAATGGACGGTTGGATGGTGGCGGAAGCCTGAGAGGACTGAGAGGTGGCCTTCTCTATGATCTCTTGGAGATTGGCGACACACTTTTCGTAGACGGAGAAACAATACTCATATTTGGACTGGAGTGTTAGCCCTATATCTGAACTTTCGACGGATGCCGCAAGAAGCTCAGAACAACTGTCGTAATCTTTCTCCACTTTTTCCCACAGTGCTCGGATTTGATCGCGACGCACTTGATACAGATGGGGGGAGAGCCTGGTAGTTTCTGGGGTGCCTGGAGTGTGAATGTTGGCCTCAAATTGGCTCACACGGTCCGTGGTGGCAGTGAACTTCCTCACGGCGATATCGATGGCGGCTTAAGCCATTTTTGTTGTCGATCGAGTGTGTCTTGACGATGGACCTGGGCTGATATTTAAAGAATTGTCGCTACTAGCCTGTGGATTGGAAACGGAAGCCCTTGATTTCGGACGAAGGGGGCGCGGAGATGCGGATTGGGACCTCTCCAAACGGATAGATGGGGTCAGACGCAGCTTCTTGTCGTCTCCCGTTGGCATTCTCAGAATTGAATTCTTTTGCTTGGCGTGTGTCGCCTAGTGTGAGCAACAAGTGTCTCGTAAGGAGCGGGTAGACGGTCACACTAATGCTCGGCGCGACAAGTTTGTCGTCGCCGAAGAAAAACAAAATACGAATCACGCCAACAAAAACAAAACAAATGACAGGCGGCCGCTGAAGCCCGTTGGAAAGAAGAAAATCGGGATATTTGAGCGCAGCGGAAAGGCCAAGAAAATCCAGAAAGTGCTTGGCGGCAAATCTTTTTAATCCGCTAAAATCACGGGTAGAAAAAATATACTCGGCGACTATTGCTGCGGGCGGATGATTCCCTATGCGGATTGGACAGCAGAATTGAGAATCGAAAGAAAGCAGGAAGGTACGCGATCTTGATGTTTTCGAAAAAAAACCAAATACATATGTAAATATTAAGGTGTCTATATATGCGCTTTTCTCGGACGTGGAGCTTGCTTGTATTTCAGTAGAGTAAGGAAAAATATGAGACCGATGAAAAGTTGGATTTATGAATTAATTTATAAGTTTGAAATTTGTTTCAAAATAAAATCATTAATAATTTTTTTGTTTAAAAAATGTATCCAAAATGAATTAATTGGCCGGAACGGTGGCCAAGAGCTCACTGTTATGCCGTCGGCAAAGCAGTGCATGCATAAGCGCAAGAAAATAGAACACAAAAACTAGCAACAACACAAAAAAATTGCGGGTGCTGCAGCGGCTAAGTCGCCTTCCCGCCCGTGTGTTTTTGTAATAATGCTTAGATTTGTAATGTTGTAGTTTTTCTCGCTTTTAATTTGTATTTTATATTTGTTTCGTAGCGGAGGTTAGTTTCTGGAATCGGAGGCAGAAAATATATGTATGTGTTTTGTATGGGCATTCATGTATGGGCATATGTATGGAAGGGCATGTGTTGGCACAGTGAAGAGTCGAGAAGTGGACTGTATTTGAATTTGAAAGGACAGAGAAATTGTGTGGCGACAAATTGGCACACTCCAGAATGGGGAAAAAAATATCGCGACCACGGCGGACTGTCCGGCGAACAGGGAAACTCCCGAAAAAAGTGCACACCCGTTGGCCGATATTTTTTATGCCTTTTTTTCACCACACAAAATCACTTTTCACTTGGCGGATTTTTGCCGGTCAAATTGCGCCGAAAATGTATGTATGTAAAATATATATGTATGTACATATGTTGATATACAGCGGTGGAAGAAGACCGGCGAGGAATATGGCGGCGCACAAAACGGAGACGAATTGAAAAAATTCGATAAGAAGAAATATAAATTTCTCAACTGCCTTTGTGTCAGGAAAATTCGCGGATGTGGAATTGACAGGGAAAATGAGTCTGACAGCAGTGCGAACGAAATGGAATGTTCGTAGCGCTACTGAAGACCGGCAGTAAGAAAATGTAAGAGGCTCGTACTTATCTTTGGCGGACAAATGGCCGGGAACTGCTGGCAGATGACGGGAGAATTTCCTGATCCGGCTCGAAGGACCTATGTTTGTAGGGGGGCCTTTAGTCCACCCAAGATTAGAACAATGGTAAATAAATTCCCACGGCGCAGGCGAAAGAATTGGACAACCCAAGTTATCCAAACGAAGACGAAGAAGAAGAAGCGCAGGCGTCGCACTATTATACAGATACCAAAAATCCAATTTTTCATGACAACGTAAAAATTGTTATTGCATTCGACAGGTAATAGTTCAAAAGGGCTGAATCCAAAAAATTATTCAAATCGGTTAAATATTTTAGAAGTTACTCGTGTTCAAAGTTGAACCTTTTTTGGGCTGCATATATGTACAGGTAGTTTTCAGCAAAATGCAGACTTTGCGCTCGATTTTTAGGTAAAATATGTAACCGACCGGCTTGGTTATGGTCTCTAACGAAAGGGTGATCAAATCTCGGTAAAACGAAGGTAGAATAAAATTATAATATCTTTTGCACGTTCAGCCATACCTGTTTTACTGAAGTACTATTTTTCACCTATTTTTCAACTTTGATGGAATTTATAAAATAGGGGGATGGTAGTGGCTGGGTTTGGCGTATGAGGTGTTGTTCTTGAATATGTCTTATATCATATTAAAAAAAAAAAGTCTGCGCCTACTTGCGCCTAAGAAATTTCAAAGCATAAGATACTTTCAACTCAGCGTAAAAAGCGCGCGGTTTCGTGCAATTTTTGCTACAAGCACAGTCGCTGCGCAGTACGAAATTGTATGACGGGCACGTATTTCTTCCTGAATTGGCGGCTTGTTTTCCAATTCCTGACTTTGTAAGGACACTTAATGATATGAAATTAATGTAAAATGAATATTTATTCTTCATAAATATTAAAGGATGTAAAATTGAATGATTTTTTTGAACAAAAAGTGAATAAATAATTGGAAATTGACAAAATGAAAAAATTATTTTAAAAATAAATTTTTTTTCTTAAAATTTATGTATTTTTGTTTTTAAAACATTAAATATGCATCATATTAGCATTTTAAGAGAAAAGAAACGAAAAGTATTGTTCGAAATTGGATAAAAGCTGAAAAAACTGCCTCAAAAACATTAATTTTCGATTATAAAATCTACTATTTATCACACCATATTGTATGACCACTTAATCAAAAGGTGATAAAGTTACCTTTCATATAAATAAAAAAAAAGTTATGAAAATATCTCAACTGGTTCAAGAGTTATGATTTTTGTAAAGCGAAAGTATCTTAACTGCAAGTGTGCGTCGTGGGTAATAATTCAATACGTTTTAATTGGCTTCATACATGGGACTAACTCTAAGCTTAAAACTAAAGCCGCGCTCCAGCTCGCTTTGCTTCGTCAAAGCGAGCGCGGGAGATCGACGGCGGCCGACCGCCGAGTTCGGTCACAACCCGAGCTCCGGAGCGAGCGGGCACAGGGGAGGCCGAGAGCGTAAGCGCACAAGCGGGGCAAGCGCGGACGAGAGCGAAAGCTCTGTGCGCGGCAAAGGCACAGTGGCCCCTCACATAAATACCACCCTTTAGCAATAATTAATAATAACACACGAATAGGTTATATTAATACGAATGTGCTTGGTTTATTCGGAGACGCAAACTGCTCCTACAAAACTTTACTGCAAAGTATATATATAGTTTTGATAGCGCGCAGCTTTAAAGAAAGAAGAAGGATGGTGATAGGAGAGGCTCGAAGAGCGCTGCAGGTGCAGTGGTACACCTATGCGCGCATGCCTAGCTGCTGGCGGTCTGCTCCGAACATATTCCCCCCGTTGGAAGAGGTACGGTTCAAAATATGTCGGAATCGATGGGCAGAACGGCTATTTTGGCGACGGCTCTCTAGATTAGACCTGTAGCTGTACGGACCACAGCTACTCTGATAACGCCAGTCAAACCAGGTATGACTTCCTGGATGCACCCAAGCTGCCATCTCAACGGTGGAATGTTGTCCTCCTTCACCAACACTATGCTTCCAACCTTGATGTTGGATGATTCGACGCGCCACACGCTCCTTTCTTGCAGTAAGGACAAATACTCGCTGCTCTATCTCTTCCAGAAGTGTTGCTGCATCTGGGTCACCCGTTGCCACCTGCTGAGGCGCCCCCGCGAAGATAAGTGATGTCAGGCTTAGGAAACGTGGTGTAGCTGGAACCCTTTAGGAAGTGCGCTGGCGTTAGCACCTCAAGGCTTTCAGTACTTTATGAAATTGGACAGAGTGGACAGGAGTTAAGAATTGCAGAAATCTCATGTGCATGAGTTCTTAATTCATCGATGGCTAAGATGGATTCACCGACGACTCTGTTGAAGTGAAATTTATCCGACTTAACAGCAGCCTCCCATATACCCCCGAAGTGCGGGGCACGCGGAGGAATGAACTTTCAATCGTTCCCATCAGCTAAGCAGTTAGAATCAGTGATGCCAATTTTTTTCGCAAAAACAGGACAGATTTGAAAAAAAAACAGGGAAAAAGGCTGAAAATAAAAAAAAAGGACAAAAAAAGGACAGAACTTTTTTTCATTTTTAAAGACTGAACTTCGCGTTGCCCAGCTCATTTTTTAAGTCCGCACAGCCACCACGTTTTTTATCAACCTTGTGCACTTGGTTCTGTGCAACTTCAACGATTTTGCGCCGAAATGGGTTTTGCAAACCTCGCTAAATGGTCCACCGGCTCGATTGCACAATGTTGAGCTGCCATTGCCAGCGCCGCTTCCTGGCAACAAACTTCGCTCGGCTTCACTGGCTTAAAACATATTTTGTTTTCCTTTGTAGTGCTCGAGTTATTTTGCATATGTTTCTTGGTGACCATGTGCGCACGAATTTGGTCTATTTTAGAATTCCCACTGCACTTGCAGAATTTGCAGTAGACTTTGGTACTGTCCGATTTGTCCTTGCAGAGCCAGATTTTAAAATCTGGCTGCTGCAGCCAGCAATCTCGAAATTTTAGCTTATAATTTTCCCTCGGCATTCTTAGACAGATAAGTATTTTCGCACAAGTGTTTCGATATTACGATTTCACATAACGGTATCGATAACAGTTTGCATAAAAGAGATGCCAATTCATTGTAAAAATCAATTTGAAATTATATAAAATTGTAAAGAAAATTAATTTGAATTACATAAAATAATACAAATTTAGGCTAAAATTTGTCCGGACAAAAATATAAAAAAAGGACAGATTTCCGGATAGAGGATGTTTGACATTTCTTCCGTATGAAGCAGTTGAAAACAGGACAGATCTGTCCGGAAAAAGGACAAATTGGCATCACTGGTTATAATATATCTATGCCGTGTGCGGTTCGCTCAAAAATAGCTCTCGCAGTTCGGCAAGCTCATTGCATTGTCACTCCAAATGATTCGCGGACTGCCTCGAAGGCTGTTAAATCCAAGTCGTAAGATCCTGGACGACCTCCAAATGAGCTGCCTTCGTTGAAAAGCAAACAAAGACGGCAACGTAGTATTTATGGGGTGCCTTGTTTCTCGTTTCTGCCTTATGATAGAATGGTCCACAGTAGTCCACTCCTGTGGTATGAAATGCTGGATTAGGCTGCACTCGACTCGCTGGCAGGCTACCCATTACATGCTCCCAAGTCTTAGGCTTCATTCGGAAGCATCGAACGCATTTAGTTTAACTGAAAGGCTGAATCCAAATTTGCTCTGCAAGGATGCAATGCTCCAATTTTTTTTTACGGTAATATTAGCAGTTGGAAGCAACACGTAATCGATCGGCATAATATTTGAGGCTTTGGGTGGAAATCTGTATGAGTGATGTTCGGGCTGCGATGGTGAATGAGAGCAAGATACTAATGCTGATGATGTAGATGGCAACGGCTGAGAACTCGACTGCGGGTCGTAAGGCGGAGATGAAAGTGAGGTGGACGGTGCGGATTGGTCATGGTTCATGTGCAATAAAGAGTAGTGCTTCAAACGACAATATCTGCAGTGAGTCGACTTGTTTTGCTGCAAACTATGCCCCTTGCGCAAGCAGTTAAGGCAAAGGTGCAACTTCTTTGCTTCTCTGTATCGAAGACTCGGTCTTAGACTTAAAAATCGAGAACACTTTGGCAAATAACGATCCCTCGAGTCGCAAAATAAACAAATCGGTTTATTTGGGTTAGGAGCAGAAGCAATAATTTTGGCTATATTTATGCAAGTTTTATCGCACCTGCTGGCCTGGTGTATTAACTCATAGGCTTGATCCAGGTTCTTCATCATCCTGCACCTCTTCTCCAGAAACGACTCCATGCTATCCCAGGTAGCCAGCTCATGGATTGATAAGTCCTTTTCCCATTTTTCCCGCATCCTCTAATCCAGCTTTCGAACTACGATGTGAATCAGCAGTCCATCCAGAATTTGCTGCGTTGTGCCAGGGTTCGAATTGGCCGCATATGCGAATTCATTAAATCACTGAGCTCACGAAGACCCTTTGATGATCCCTTCTCGACACCCTTAAACCCAAATATTGCCTGTACGTGTACCAGAAAATGCAAATTAGCAAATTCAAAGCCTTATTATAATTGGGATTTGAAGGTTCGAGCGAGCGTAAGGTTTCCAAAGCCACGCCGCCTAAACTCGACCGTAGGTACTGCAGTTTTTATACCCTTGCAGGGTATTCTAATTTTAGTCAGAAGTTTGCAACGCAGTGAAGGAGACATTTCCGACCCTATAAAGTATATATATTCTTGATCAGCATCAACAGCCGAGACGATCTAGCCATGTCCGTCTGTCCGTCTGTCCGTCCGTTTCTACGCAAACTAGTCCCTCAGTTTTGAAGCTATCTGAATGAAACCTGGCAGATGGTCTTCTATATGCTCTCACTCTGTATAAGTCGGAACCGGCCGGATCGGACAACTATATCATATAGCTACCATAGAAACGATCGGTAAATTTAAATGAAAAAAATTATAACTTAGCCAATTTTTAAGATATTTTCATAAAATTTTAGATCTGACCATTTGGTACTATTTCGGTTTTAACTTTATCAAAATCTGACAACTATATTATATAGCTGACATATGACCGATCGCAATTTTCAAAATAAAATCTAACTTTGCCTTTTTTCAACATATTTGCATTAAATTTGAGATTTGGAAATTTTGTAATAGTCTAAAAATTCGGTTTTAATTTTATCGAAATCGGACAACTATGTCATATAGCTGTCATAGGAATAGATATATATCTGTTTGGCTTTGCTGTTTGCAACATTTTTCGCCAGCAACTTTCTGCGGTGGCAACATTTTTTCTTCTTGTTCTACTTACTGCAAGGGTATTTAAACTTCGGCACAGAGTTTTATATTGTAGGACCCTTTTTGCTTGTCTATTTCATCTTTTACTGCGAGAGTGCCGAGATCCTTGTGCATGTTTTGGTTACGAATATACCATGGTGCCCCAGTGATAGTACGCAGGATTTTTGATTGAGCGCGCTGTATGATGTCTATGTTGGTTTTTCTCGCGTTTTCCCAAAGCTGGGAGCCATATATTGGCTTTATAGTGGTGTTGTAGAGCAGAACTTTGTAGTCCTGACACAAGGGCGAACGGGAGTTTATAATCCAGTGGAGGCTGCTGGCTTTCAGCTTTAGGTGTAGTTTCTTGTATTCGATATGTCTGCACCAAGTTAGCCGTCTGTCGGGGTGGATGCCGAGATACGTTACATCATTGACTTGGGGAATCTGCGTGCTATTCAGACAGAGCGGAGGGCAAGTTTGTCTGTTTAGACAAAACGTTATGTGTTTACACTTTTGTTCGTTTATTTTAAAACGCCAATCAGAAAGCCACTTCTCGACTAGCTTGAAGTGGTTGGCGAGTTGGGTTGTTGTACGGACTGGGCATCTGGAGCAGCTGAGGATCGCAGTGTCGTCAGCGAAGGTGGATGTTATTAGTCCGTGGGAATATCCGCAGTGTAAAGGACGAATAGAGTTGGCCAAGAACTCTGCCTTGTGGGACTCCAGCTTCAATAGTGTAGTTGTCGGAAATTGTAGTGTTGCACCTCACTACGAAGGCTCTGTTGTAGACGTATGATTCCAGGAGTTTATGAGTGTCTCAATAATTGGTATACTTAAAAGGCCTCTCAAACCATTCCCAATTTGGGTAGACCTGAAAGGCCTCTCAAGCTATTGTCATCAATTGGTAGACCTGAACGGCCTCTTCAACTCTTCTCACTTCCGTAGACCTGAGCGGCCTTGCAAACAATTCTCACATCGGGTAGACCTGAACGGTCTCTCATACCATTCTCACTCGACTAGACCTGAACGGCCCTCATTCTCTTCTCACTTTGGAAGACCTTTAGGGACTTTCAAGGTTTTCTCACTTTGGTAGACCTGAACAGCCTCTCAAAGCAACATTTTCTTGTGTATACCTAAACGGCCCTTTAACTCTTCGCATTAATTGATAGACCTTAACGGCTTCTAAAACTCTTCTCATTTCTTAAGACCTCAGGGCCCGATTTGGTTCTCCTCAGGACCGATTACTAGTCAACGGAAAGGATCACTGAATCTCGACGTTACCAAGCGTTGCAAAAGGAAATTACCATAATTCTTTACATATTAGATAAATAAACATAATGATAATTTTTTGTTCTACAGCGTTCTACTCTGGGACCGGGTCGGAATCTCTTCCAGTAACCACACCTGAACACAAATAAATTTCTGAAACGAATCCTGGCTATCCCTGAGCCACCCGAGCACTGACATATTGTCACAAACTTGTTGGTGTCATCGACCTCTTCGAGTATCTCATCCGGCTCAGCAAGGAAGACCTTAATTTTGGCCTTCCGTATGCCGTACCAGACCTTGTGCTCATTCACTTCAAACAACGACAGGCAGCGTTGATTGGTGAGGAGCAGGAACGGCTGGCTCGACTTCATCTCTCTTTCTGCCTCATTGCCGCTTCGGTAACCATTTGCGAGCTCTGAGTCTCCTCGGAATCTCCCTGGCGTCAACTAGCCTAATCTTAAGGCTAGCCCAGGTGTCGCTTATCATAGCTACACACTCCACCAGGAAGCTCCTCGAAAATCCATGGTCACACCTGGGGCATCAGGTGCCCCCTAACCACGTCGAAGTCGAAGGAGGGGATGGGACACGGCAACCAACCTGTCGGTTACCATTTCAGCCAACTTTGCCTCGATCTCCTTCCACTTCTTCGAGAGCAGACTACCGTCGTCAGGGAGTTCGTCTACCAGAGCCATAGCCAGACTGCTTCTTGCCACCCTACTTAATTTTTCCGCCTTGCTGACGAAGGTTGTGGCTCTAGGTCTTGCCCTGTCGGTCCTTCGCCACCTTAGGTGCCCTCTCGCTCAGCCTTTGTGAGCGATTACTCTTCGCCTGAGAGGGCTGGAGCGCCGCCGGGTTCGCCTTGCGCTATGCCGCGATATCTGCAAGGATACGAACCTTACTTTCAGCATCGCGAGGGTTAATTGCGCCCTTTCTAGGCTATCTTGCCGCGGATTCAGCCGGCTCTATTGACCCTCGCTCGTCGTTGCTGGTGTGTAAGCTGTTTTCTTCGGTGGTGCCTAGCTGAGCCCCATCTTTGTGGTCGGATTGGGAGTTCTACTTGCTCGACTTGACATCGGCAGCTCAGACTCGTCGCTCTCCGATTCTTTTTAAGTCGCCGAGGCCAAACAGGGCCTCAGCAGCTCCCCCTCGACTTGGTCCGACAGATTTCGGGCTTAACCTCCCGGGAGCTCTGAAGAACTACGTTAAGCTTCAATTTCGCTTTGCTCGACCTGCAAGCGCAGCGGGGCAGTGGGAGCTTGGGGTTTTAAAAGAGGTCGACCGAGATTTCGCCCCAAAGCCGCGGTAATGCATCTTACGAGCCAGGGTTGCCCGGCCCTGAGAAAGCTCCGTTCAGACGCAGCTGGATTTACCCCTCAGCGGCGAACCAAAAGTCAGGGGGTCACGGGTCGCTTTACACCCCTGACTTGAGGGGAGTCCTATTAAAAACAGGTCCGCCAACTAAAAGTGTTCTGCGTCCCCGATCGAACTCGACCGAGGACCGGCTTCCAGCCGCCCTCGCTTGGAGATTATAGCCGCACTATCATCCGTTGATCCCCCTGTATACCCAATCGGCTGTCGGCCAAACTTATTCAAATAGTAGTAGTACGAGGGCTGCTATATATATTTCTGGCCTAGGCAACACTAAGTGTGGCCAGGTGCAATCTGACATTTCTATTGGAAAGTTTGACATTTTTTAGCATATACGTACTTAGAACTTTTTGATGTACGACTACCTTTTGTGTTTTTTACAGTTACTTAAAAAAAAAAAAATTTGCAGAAAAATTGAATTAACACGTGAACATTTTCGTGCGATAATTTTTCACAACTTTCGACGTGGATTATCACGACAAGAGTGCATCGATGAACTGAAATCTTTGTATGGTTATGAAGCACCATCCTATAGCACTGTGAAAAACTGGTACAACGAATTCAATCGTAGCCGAAGCTCGCTCCAAGACGAATTCCGCGAAGGTCGTCGAAAGACAGCCGTTGTGCCAAAAACCATCGATGCCGTACGTGAACTGATAAGGCAAGACCGTCATGTGACATACCGTGAAATAGAGGCATGCCTAAGCATTTCTTTCACCAGCATACATTCGATATTGCATGAACACCTGGCCGTAAAAAAGGTTTGCTCTCGTTGGATCCCGCACAATTGTTCAATCGCTCAATAGCCCTGACTTGACCCCCAATGACTTCTTTTTATTCCCACACATTAAGAAAATAAAGCGTTGTCAACGATTTTCGTCCCCAGAAGATGTTGTTGAAGCATTTAAAAACCTTGTTTTGAAGGTGTCTCAATCGGAGTGGAAAAAGTGCTTCGAAAATTGGTCTGAGCGCATGCAAAAGTTTATAAATCTTGATGGAGAATATTTTAAAAAACAATAAAACCATTTTCGTTCATAAATATTCGTGTTCTCACTATTAGGCCAGAAATATATAAACCAGCACACGTAGTAGTAGTAGTAGTTCCTAAATTCCAAAATCAGTTATTTTTTTCCAAGTATTTAAGATATTTCGATTGGTTTAATTCTTTATCCAGCGTTCCTACTCGATACTCATATTTTGGTTGCACGCCTTATCCAGCAACTCCGAGACGTATAAAGCTATAGGTTAAACTAATTTTAAACCTTACGTAGTAACGAAAGTTTGGATAAGCTGTAAGAAGACGACAAAAGCCCTACGAAGAGCACCTGTACATAGTAGTTAGGAGGTAGGAGCGGCGCCGGCCGCAACGCCGAAAGCGAAAATTGAGAGCGGTAACGCCGCGAGAACTGGGAGGAAATAGAGTCGCCGAGAGAGGCGATACTTGAAACGACGCCTGGCATACAACGGAAACAGAAGAGGACGGCGATAGGGTAAGCCAAGCGGCGCCTACATAAGCCACGGCAGCACTTTTGAGTGCGAGAGAACCCGAGAAGAGAGCAGCGAAACGGCCGCTGCCGAGATCGGCGGCAAAGGACAGCTTAGAAATAACTCCGCTGCTTGCCGATCGAGAGTCTTGAACGAGTTTTCGGAGGAGTCAGACGTGCGCGGAAGAGTAAAACCAAGGAGCAGACGAAGCCAAGGAAGCAATACACGTGGCGGACACATGGACACATGAAGGAGCCGGCCAAGCGCTAATACCAACAATGGGAGGCCAGCGGTGCGTAGGCGGTAGGGACCAAGAGCTAGGAATTTAAAATTTTATAAAATAAAGACGAGAAAATAACTGACAAAGCACGCGGCGAGTGCCCTCAACTTTACAGGCGCCTCTTCTGCTAAGCCTAAGTCGAGGCGGTACTCGAATGACGGGGCCACGCCTCACAACGGCCAGCGGCATAATCCTTCTCCTTTCCCACGACTGAACGACCGTCTCCCGGCTGACGGGATCGGGCGCCCACAATTTTCCCTCTCTATCAGATCTGAAAAACGGACCCCGGTCGACGGGACCGGGTTCCAGTTTCGTAGCCTCCTTCGGGGCCGGGATCCAAAACGCGGAAGACGCACTCGGTCACCTCGGCCCTAGCCACCCTCCCGTGGCCCTTAAGCGCGGAACCTAGTGAACAGGGCCGGGTATTTCGTCACCCTCAAGCGGACCCGACTCGGATAACCAGATTGCTGGATGACACCCCTACCGACAATGGCAGCGCCGCAACAAGGTCACGTGGGCGGATTGACTCCAGCCCGGGAGACCCGCTATTCACTGGCCTTGCAAATCGGTCGTTGTCTGGTCGACGGACCGGCTCCTCTCGGTCGGATTAGCCATGTCCAGGTCGGGAAATCCAGCCGCCGCACGACTTTTGACTGTGACCCCCCCTACCTTGGCCAGAGTGCGCGATCCCGGATCACGGATCGTCTCTCTCCGACCGCAAGCGGAGCGTTCACCGTTATCGGTTTGGAGGAGGCATCGGCGCCGGAGCAACGGCTCAATTCTCCAGCGGCTCAAACGTGGTCATGCACGGACACCCTTTTTTAAATGATCGTACCTAATAAAATCACCCGCCTTCCACCGGCGCATCCTTTTCCTGCCTGTCGCCGTAAATATAAATATTTCTGAAGAGGGAGTATGAGAAAAAGAATGAACAAAATAAGCAGAGAACGCCCACATGGCAGCCAAGGCACGAAAATTTGTAGTCGCACACAACACAATAAACACGTGCTTATTCGTGTTAGGTGTTAGTAATCGCGAAAGATAAAAAAATATAGAAAAGGAATTCGAGGAAATGACAACTGGCGTGCGGCAGCACGATTGTTTGTTTGCATGCGTACTAAGTGGGTTAGTATTAATGTTTTTAGTTTATTTAGTTTATTTAGTTTATTTAGTTTATTTAGTTTATTTAGTTTATTTAGTTTATTTAGTTTATTAAGTTTATTAAGTTTTTTTAGTTTATTTAGTTTATTTAGTTTATTTAGTTTATTTAGTTTATTTAGTTTATTTAGTTTATTTAGTTTATTTAGTTTATTTAGTTTATTTAGTTTATTTAGTTTATTTAGTTTATTTAGTTTATTTAGTTTATTTAGTTTATTTAGTTTATTATGTACAAATCGTTATAATTTGCACATAAGACTCTAAAGGGTTCATGCAATTGAAAGGACGTTCTACAATGGCGCAGCACTATGGGAATATAGGATCTAGTATTTCTACTAGGTACGTGAAAGTTAAGCTGACCCAACCAGTCAGCTTTTTCCACTTCAATGTGGATAAGGTTATAAATATAGTTAGTGTCAAGCATGGTTCTACGGTTAGATAAAAATGGTAAGTTAATAAGGAGGAGTCTACTAGGATAGGAGCGTAACCTCTGGTTTGCATCCCAGTTTAACCCGCGTAGAGCGAAAAGTAAAAAGTGATTTTGAACCGACTCAATGCGTTTACTGTAGACCCCATACTGAGGGCTCCAAACGCAAGATCCATATTTGAAAATAAAGATAAAGATAAAGAAATATATAAAGATTTTGTAACGTACGGGTCATTGAATTCTTTCGACCAACGTTTAGTAATAAAAATGTGAAATGCTTCAACTGCGTCTCTCTATTATTTGAAATGTTACAAGAGCGTCTGTTCAGTTTATTCGAATGAATTATGTGTGCTGATATTGGGCTCAGCTAACCCGCATATACAATGCTTATATCTATGTATTTTAATTACGTATATACATATACATATGTATGGAGAAGGCATGCATATGTTATATGTAGCTTGACCACTTGAGCTGCAAAGTGCATGCTCAGCACTTCCACGCTCCGCGATCGGCTTATGTATGTATAAGCGTTAAATCGTATTTCAAGAGCTGGAGTGCTTGTGGTCTTTTGGCGTAGTTTATTCTTATTATTTACTTTGACAAAGTGTCAGAATGTATGTACTCTACATATACGAAGGGTAGATACACTACACCTCCCTTTTTAAAGAAATGACGTAATATATGTAGTCATTTTATAATATTTTTTTTTGTTAATATACTATTTCTTAATTGTCTTAATTATTAGATAAAAATTTTTGTCTCGAAACATTGTGTGTAATGACAATTCCTTTTTTTTACGATTACTTTATGCTTCCATTTCTAATCTTCTTAAAAGAAGGCACATTTTTTTTTTGTTTTCGGTTGATCAGACCTCTTTTTTAATAAATTTTTTTTTTAACGTTTCATTGATTATATATCTTTAACCTATCCTTATGTACTGTTTGCAGCTTATTTTTACTGCTTCTTATTATTATATTATCCCTATCATTTATCCCTGTGACCTCAAAAGGTCCTATATATACCTGGTCCAATTTATGGCCAGTTTCATTTCTAAGTAAAACCTTATCTCATATTTATCATATTGTTCCTTACTCTTAGCCTTGCGTTTTTCTAACAACATTGTTGCTCGTTTATAAGCATTTTCTAATCTAAACTTAGCTTCCTTAGCATAGTCATCTATGGACAATAATCATGTGCCATAGAGGGGGTCGTGTTGAAACAATACGCGAAATATTGAAGCCATACATCCCAATCAGTTTTGTCGACTGATATATATGAACGTACGTCTTCATTGAATGTTCTATGACTTCTTTCGATTGTTCCAACTGTCTGGGGATGATGTGCTGTTAACGTTATGTTGTCAATTTTTAAATATTTGCACAGGTCACTAATTACAGAATTCTTATACTCGGTTCCCATGTCCGAAATGAACGTCTTCATTGGACCGAACGTCAGTATATAGGATTCAAATATTGCTTTTGCGGCAGTATTTGCATTTTTATTCGGTACTGGAATGGCAACGACATATTTTGTCAAATCACATATTAGTGTTATTGCATATTCATTACCATTTTCAGACCTGGGTAGTGGTCCAATTGTATCCACTATTACTCTGTCGAAAGCACATATTGGGGTATCAGTTAATGTTAAAGGGGTCTATGTGTGGATTGTCGTTTTCGACATCTGACATTTTGGACATCTACGAAAATACTCTTTTATTTCACGAGTCATGTTTTTCCAATAGTAGTGTCTTCTTACCTTGGCCAAAGTTTTAGTTATGCCAGAATGACCTCCTTGCATAGGATTATCATGTAGTGTAGACATTATAGCTTCTTTTTCTTTTACATTTTTAATTATGGTCACCGGCTTGAGTAGCGCTACTCTTAAATTCTTTAATAATTTATTGCCCATTATTATGAAATTCTCTATTGAAACATGTTCAAAGATTCTTTCATGCGGTGCCAATTTTAGTTGAGTGATATTTTGCATACCGGCCTGCAATTCAAGCCTTTGGAAAAACTGCCCTAAGTCAAGAATTCCATTAGTGTACGAATCGCCAACATTTATTCTTGCAATGATTTTATTGCCTTGTTTGAAATAACAGGCTTTCTTTCATACGCAAGGCCACTACTTTTCGTACATCGTCATTTTTAATGACTTCATATACGTTGGGCCTAGAAGCTTTTTCAAGATTTTGCCTAAGCAAGATTTCTTGTTTTTTATTCTTATCTGCGCAGATATTTTCTTGTCTACTTTATTGCCTGGTAGTGACTTTCAGGACTTGGTGTTGTAATTCTTTGAGGTCTCTTATATTTATACGCGAAAGTGCGTCTGCTACGAAATTATTTTTTCCCTTTAGGTATTCTACAGTGAACTCGTATTCTTCAAGCTCTAGCCGCATGCGAGTTAATTTAGAACTGGGATTAGTCATAGAAAATATATACGTTAATGGTCTGTGGTCCGTTTTAATAGTGAAATGTTCGCCATAAATGTATGGTCTAAAATGGGTAATTGCCCAATGAATTGCCGCTAGTTCTTGTTCCGTTGTACTCTTATTGCTTTCCCCCTTTGTGAATGAACGAGATGCATATGCTAGTGGGAACTGAATCCCGTCACGGTTCTTAGTTAGAACCGCTCCGCAAGCTTGTTTACTAGCATCCGTTATAATGCAAAATTCTTTGCGAAAATCAGGATATTGTAATAATGTGGGGTGCATAAGCTTTTCTTTGAGGTATTCGAATGCGTTTTGGCATTCGCTTGACCATTCAAAAGGGACATTCTTTTTACATAATCTAGTTATGTGCCGTGAATAATCGGCGAAGTTTCTTATAAATCGATGATAATAGTTGCAGAATGCTGCTATGCTGAATGGTGCTATTTTAAGGCCAAATGGTAATCGCGTGAAGCGATATGAGCCATTGCTCGTTGAAAAAGATGTTATATTTCTTGAATTTTCTTCAAGTTCTATTTGGTGGAAACCTGACATCAAGTCAAGGCATGAAAAGTACTTAGCTCTACCAAGTTGATCTACAATGTCATCAATTCTTGGGAGTGAAAAATTTATCCGAAAGAAGTTTTTTATTGATTTGACGATAGTCAATTACTAATCGCCATTTCTTTTGTTCTGAATTCGGTAATGATTTTTTCGGAACTAACAAGAGTGGGCTGTTGTACTCAGATACAGACGGTTCCACGATTTTGTCGTTAATTAATTTCCTACTTGTTTTTGAATTTCATCAATATGCGGACTTCTGTAGTTTTTTATATAAATGGATTCATCATCTTTAAGTCTTAATGTTTGTTTATAAAAATTATTTGTTGATATTGGTTCGGTTTCCAGTCCGAACACATCACTATACTTTGTGCATAATTCTGTTAATTGGTTTTTAAACTGCTCTGGAAAATTTTTCTTTTAGTTTTGAAAGTTCCTGTTCGCTTCTATTTTCTGGATTGGTGTTATGAAAGTTATAATCTTTTAGGTTTTCATATTGGATTTTGTTTACTTTGACCAATTGGTCGAAATTAGTTGTATTTAGAAGTCAAATGTATACATGTTTGGATGCTGCTATTGTATTTGCAACATAAATTCCATTATGTATTTCCTGAGTAGGAACGAATATGTAATCATTTACGGTATTCATGTCTATTTTCAGAATAACTTGTGATCTGGCTGGCAGAAGAACTGTATTGTTGCCAGCGCTATATGTATGTTATCGGAACATATATTGGATAATTTAAATTTTGTTTTCTTATTATAAATTCTTGGACGTTGATGCACTACGATCAGTACACTCAAGTGGCCCGTATGACACCAAGCACGTGCTTGTTCGTATTAGGTGTTAGTAGGCGCGAAAGATGAAAATATAGAAAAGGAATTCGAGGAAGTAACTACTGGCGTGCTGCCAGATTGTTTGCTTGCATGCGTACTAAGTGGGTTAGTATTAACGTTTTTAGTTTAGGAAGGCT
>VNJU01005389.1:0-18389 GCA_008042675.1 Drosophila seguyi | reverse complement strand
TCAAGTTTAGGATCCAGACGGACACCTAAATCGTCAACTAAAGCAATTCTTTCCAAAGGGCAGCAGTTCAGCGTGTAAGTTGCAAGCTTGGGAGCGAAACGAGAGAATGTCATAAGCTTGCATTTAAAGCCGTTTAAGTTTAATAGCTTTGCACTGCACCATGTTTGAAAATTGTTTAGATATGTTTGTAAATCAGACTGGCAAGACGCGTCCGTATATTGCACACAAAGTTTGACGTCGTCCGCGTACATAAGTACTCTGGAGTTAGTCAGAACTTTGGGTAGATCGTTAATAAATAATGTTAAAAAATAATGCGTCCTGCCATTTAGATAACTTGAGATCCAACTAAGAAGATCAACCGGAAATCCCATTAGGTCAAGTTTCCGAACAAGGAGAGAATGGTTGACAGAGTCGAATGCTTTACTGAAATCAGTATAGATTACGTCTGTCTGAAGGTTTTTATTGAAGCCCCTTATTATGAAGGAAGTGAGCTCCAGAAGATTAGTAGTCGTTGATCTTCGCTTTATAAATCCATGTTGGCATGGAGAAATAACTTAGAGATACCTCTATAGTTATTGGCATCTGATTTGCTACCTTTTTTGTGGAGAGGAATAACAAATGATTCCTTCTAAATAAAGGGAAAGTGGGAGGTCTCTAAGGACAAGGTAAACAATTTTAGAAGGGGATTGCACAGGGCGTCGGCACAATACCTAAGGACACAGCCAGGTATTCCGTCGGGACCAGGCGAATAAACGGGCTTTACACGGTGAAGATCTGAAAGGATAGAGCTTTCGTTCAAATTAGGACTGAAAATGATGTAAGAATAAGTCCGATTTGCGTCGGTTGAATTAGAGTAAGTGGTTTGAAAAAACTGCGCAAATAGATCGGCAATTGCCTGATCATTTTTTACGGTAGTATTTTCAAAGAAAAGCGAGGTAGGATGAGTAATAGGCTTACGTTTGGTGTTAACAAAATTATAAAACTGTTTTGGGTCCTCAGAGAACTGGGCCTTACAACGAGTCAAATAATTGTAACACTGCGCGTTCAGCACGGTAAATCTCGAGCGAGCAGATAAATAAGAGGAAAGGACAGATTGAGAACCGTTTCGTTTATATTTAGAATACAGATTAGTTTTTTTATTTTTAAGACGACTCAATTCTTTAGTAAACCAAGGAGGCTTTTTCGAGGTTGACGGATAGAACAACGGAACACATTCAAGAGAAAATGAATTCGTAGCTGACGCGACGGCGCAAGCTTAACGGAGAAGGCACAAAGAGGAATGCAAAAAATGCAAAAGCAAACACTAGCAGCACAACTAAAATGTGAAATGAATAATAATTAAATACACAAAACAGAATAGCTGCATGCACACGAAGTGAACGGGATCTTTATTAATCACAAAATCAAAGAATAAGAATAAAACACCGGTGGTTTTAATCAAAAATTTACACAAATCGAGAGCGCAAGAAAAAAACACGTCCGTTCACTTAGAAGAGAGAAATATATGACGACAACTTTGAACTAGAAATACTATCAATTGAATACCCCGATCCAAAAGAATGCAGTCAGTTAAACATTTGTGAGAAATGTGATTTGAATTTAAGAAACAGATTGATCGACATTTTTGTGAAATTTTATGTTAAAGCTAAACGTCCAGAAGCCCCATCAGTAAAATGGGAAATGAAACTTAATTTTGACAAAACGAAATCATTCAACTACCCTCTTAGGCGACTATCATACGCAGAGAAAAGTCAAGTTCAGAGTTTATTAGACGATTATTTAGAAGACCGTATTATAAGTGCGAGCGAGTCTGAATATGCATCACCAATTGTTCTAGTTAAGATAAAGTCAGGAGAATTTTAGGATGTGCGTTGACTATCGAACTCTTAACAAAAACATGCTTAAAGACAACTACCCTACCTCATTGATAAACTTTCTGAAAAATTCCTGTTCACCAAACTAGATCTTAGAAACGGGTTCTCGATAAAACACACTGCTTTTACAACGCCAATGAGACAATACGAATGGCTCAGAATGCCGTTCGGATTAGAAAAAAGAATTAAGTCCAAGAATAGCCAGATGGGCGCTTTTTCTGCAAGATTATGATTACATCTTAGAGCATAGGCCGGCAAGCGCAAGCAGAACGTCGATGCGCTTAGCAGAAATACACACATACTAACGATCGATTGTAGCTCATTTGAGGAAAATTTAATCATTTGCCAAAGCAGAGACGAGAAGATCAAACTATAGCTAAGCAGCTTCAACGGTCAAAACTCAAACAGTATGAAATTCGTAATGGAGTAGTGTTTCGGAAGAAGGACAAAGAAATTCTCTTATTTTATGTGCCGAGTGAAATGGAAAGCTACGTTTTGTTTAATTATCATGCTCAATTAGGCTACGTTGGAATAGACAATATGGTTGAAGTGATTTCAAAGAGCTACTGGTTTCCCAAAGTTAGAGCAAATTCAAGATACATATTAGCAACTGTCTGAAATGTATAGGTTATTCTGAAAAGTCTGGAAAAGAAGAGGGATTCCTTCACAACATCTCTAAAGTAAATATTCGGTTTGATGTAGTGAACATAGACCATTAGGTCCTGTTGACAAAAGTAGGTCAAACTAACACATATTATTAGTTATCGACGCATTTACAAAGTTCGTTAGACTGTATCCTGCAGAAACGACAAAATCAAAGGAAGCGATAGTAGCATTGAAGGACTATTTTAGGGCTTACAGTAGGCCAAAATATATTATTTCGAATCGCTTCGAAGATAGCTTCCGGATCCCCACAGGCTAATGGTCAGGTCGAAAGGTTAAACAGAAGCATAGGTCCTATTATCGCTAAGTTGACTGAACCAGACAAAGGAATACACTGGGACACGGTTTTAGAAACTGTCGAGTACACTTTTAATAATACAATGCAAAGATCAATTAACCAACATCCAAGTCAAGTAATGTTTGGAGTATCTCAAAACGGAAAAGTTATAGATAGCTTAAAAGAAAGGATAGACGAAATAAATAAAAATAGCGAAGATATAGATTTAAAGAAGATTAGAGAAAAAGCTAGTAAAAACATAAATAAATTGCAAGAATACAACAAGTTAAGAACAGACTCGAAACGAAAAGATCCTTATAAATACGAAAAAGAAGACTTGGTGATGATTAACAATTTCGACTGAAGGTTTTCAACAATCTAGATTGCCATATAAGGGAGTTTGGGCAGTAGCAAATATGCCCCCATGGATGAAGAAAAATTAAATGTAATATTAAGAGATCAGGAGCTCTCCGGTCAGGATGGCCGATTGTAGCAAGCAGACACACTAACTAATATAACATACAGTCACAATACCATATACATTCACACATTTATTCTAGATGCATTGTTAAGATCATAATAGGAACATCTCACTTACTCTAATTTATATCGTGCTTACGGAACACTACTATATGTGTCCCGTTCCCATGATCACTAACCTACACACATGTAATAGGCTAAGATGGAACGGAACGAAAGAATAAAGAACACTTCGTTTGTGACAAGAAAAGAGAACGACCGCTTTTTATCGCCCCCTACAATATTGAGTCCGCTTCAAATATTCGCAAAATTTCTCCAGACAACCTATTCAACTATCAGTTTTGACACAACCTTACCATATCCTTACTCTCTCCCGCACTCACATAGTATATTCCTACACAATCAGCGAAGACGATGTTCTTCAGAATCTTAAAACTCTCAAACTTTCATTCTCTTCTAGTCCAGATCTAGTACCAAGTTGTGTATTGAGAAATTGTGTCATTGCGTTGTGTAATCCTTTGTCCAAACTGTTTAAGATTTCCCTTCAGTGTTCATTTTTTCCTGTATGTTGGAAGGAATCTTTCATAATTCCCCTTCACAAAAAGGGTAGTAAGTCCGATATCGAAAACTACAGAGGAATTCCAAAACTTTGTGCGATCCCTAAGCTTTTCGAACTCCTATTTACTGCTCAACTTCAGCACCAATGTCGCTCAATAATGTCCTCCTCACAGCATGGCTTTATGAAACACCGATCTACTTCCACAAACCTTCTCGAGTTTTGTGGGGTCATTAGAAACGCGTTTCAAAATAACACCCAAACGGATGTCATCTTTGCCGACTTCAGTAAAGCTTTTGATTCAGTGAACCACCAGCTGCTGCTGAAATAACTTATTCTTTTGGGTTTCCCTGTTTTGTTGACCAATTGGATCGCCACATACCTATCGAACCGAACTCAGAGAAAAGCCTTTAAGGGTTCATTTTCTAACAGTTTCCGCGTAACTTCGGGTGTTCCACAAGGGAGTCACCTTGGGCCTCTTCTGTTTGTCATTTTTATTAATGACTTGCCTAATGTGGTTCTTAATTCCCACGTGATGATGTACGCTGATGACGTAAAAATATGTTTTCCACTGACAAATTATGACTCTTATAGGCTTTGCAAACTGACTCAAATAACATGCAGTTTTGGTGCATAGACAATTTGCTGTTTCTCAACAACTCTAAATGTAAATTGATGTCTTTTTTCGTAAAAATTGTTTGTCTACAAATTATTCTATAGGGACGAGTGAGCTTGAACGCATTCATTCGGTCACTGATATTGGCGTTCTTTTCACCCACAATTTAAACTTTGACGAACACATTGGCTTAATTGTTAGTAAAGCTAGAGGGGTTTTTGCCTTTGTCAAGCGTTGGTCTCTATTCTCCAATACTGTCCGTGTTTATGGTCACCTCAATATGCGAAGTATTAAGACCTTATTGAATCGGTTTAGAAACAATTCCTTTTGTTTGCTCTACGGGGATTACACTGGGACCCACATCGTCGCCTTCAGACTTACTTCGACAGGCTGCGCCTTCTAAGCCTGCCAGTTCTAATGGATCGTCACAAATTCTATTAAGACACCTATCCTTGCCTCAGCCCACCTGATGTGAGTTGGAGCATATCATTAAAAAACTATCCTTATCCGGCCTGAGGTGAGGATATGGCTTTTTAATAGCAGTTATTTTGTTGTTGTTTGAAATAAATAAAAATAAAATAATTGCTGGCACAGGAGCTGGGGCTCGCAAACCAACAACTTAAGAGGAAACACATTATTAAAATTCATCAATCAATATTCACTAGTAATGCTTAACAATGGCTCGAAAACTAACTTTACGACTCATTATACATTCACACACACACATAGAACTTTCCATGACATCTCCCCCCCTAAACCTGAACTCACAATGGTATACTGATAGATCTCTTTCAGGCAGCGACCACTACCCAATCCACATAGATCTGTTCGAAGAACACAATATGAACAGCCCCATCAAAAGACCAAAATTTAACCTTAAGAAAGCTAGCTGGTCCCTATTCCAGGAAATTGCGGATAAGTTGTCTTCAGAAAAGCCTCCAAGCCAAGAAGCCGCTATGATAAGAAGAATAATAATTCAATCTGCCAATGAAGCCATCCCACAACCTCACCATTCAAGAAGACATCGTAACGTTCCATGGTGGGACCTAACCCTCCAAAAACTAAAAAATGAAAAACACATCGCTTGGAAAAATCTAAACAGAAACACTATCACGCCAAACATATTAATTTACAAAAAAGCCAACGCCAAATTAGTCAAAATTAGTCCAAATTCCCCCATCGGAAAAAGATGGACAAAAATAAACCACTTCTGCGGCCTGAAAACTAGACACCCATCAACTGCCTTACCAATCTTAACAACATAACACAAAGCTTACTGGACCAAAATAAAATAGCCAACAGCCTCTGCAACCATTGGTCTAACGCATCGCATGACAGCAACTTCCACACAACTTTCATACAAAGGATATCAAATCCAATTCCTAACACACACGCCCCATCCCCTACAGCTTTTATAATCAAACGGGACATATCCTTCACAGAACTTCTTGCTCCACTCAACCAACTTAAAGGAAAAACTCCAGGCCGAGACCGTATAAGCTACCATATGCTAAAAATCCTATCCTCTTACCTAATTCTTAAGCCATTCAACAACATCCTGAGCTTATACATACCTCAGCAATTTAAATTACCCAAACCAAAAACGAATAAAACCAGCATTAACTCCTACTGGCCAATATCACTTAATCCATGCATATCAAAAGTACTTGATAAAATAATAGCAAAACGACTATGGTGGCTACCTTCAAACAGCAAGTTTTTTGATAACCGACAAATGGGATTCAGAAAGAGAAAATCGGTTTCTGATTCGTTTGCTACACTAGATTATCAGATAATTACGTCCCTATAAAAAACAGCCACACGTCAATTATTTCCCTGCCAAAGCGTTTGACAGAATAGGCATCCACAGCATCATTGACGAACTTACAGCCTGGAAAACAGACCTAAGCATCTGCAATTATATAATTAATTTCCTCACCAATAGAAAAATAACAGTCCTTTTCAACAAATTCTACTCCAACCCTCAACCACTACACAACGGAATGCCCCAAGGTTCCCCATTATCAGTGATATTATTCCCAATAGCATATAACCAATTAAAAAAAAATACTAGCTACGATCAAAAAACTGGATTTCACTGCATACGCCGACGACTTCACAATAATTTACAATATGGGAAAAAAAGAAAACAACCTCAACTTAGACGCACTACTCAACGACATAAATCAATCAATCATAATCAACTCCAAGTTCTCACCAATTGAAAAAATATACAACAAAATAAATAAAGCCAAAAAAATACCAAAACTTCCGTCTTCACTACGCAACACAATAGAACACTTTAATAAACTCAATATTTATGTGTCACCTGTAACATGCAGAAAGGAAAAGACCCCACATTGGCTGTGCAGCAACGCCAACATTATTACCACACTACACACCCAACCCAAAGCAGAAACGACATCAGTAATATACCAAGTAAAGTTCAAGGTTTAAAAAAAAATACTATTAGACAGACACTTTCTCTACACCGATGGATGTCATATAGCGTAACAACGGAAAATAATATTATTAACCAGCATATACTACCACAATACTCCTCCATATATACAGCCGAAATGTTAGCAATCCTAACAGCATGCAACTACGCCAGCAAACATTGGAGAAATTTTCAATCTGCACAGATTCCCTCTCAGCTCTCAAAGAAATTGAAAATATTAGAAGCCAAAACTACTACACCACCTCTATCAGAAATATTTTAAATAAATACAAGAAAAACAAAATCTTAATACTATGGGGTCCTGGACACTGCGGGATTCCAGGAAACGAATTCGCGGACGAAACTGCACATAATTTCCCCCTGATCACCCAAAAAAACTTCAATACAAAAGACATCCTGAAACACCTTAAACGAAACAGTCAATCCTTTAAAAATTCAATACTCAACAATTCACTACTACAAAAATATCAGTCAAGACAGCACCCCGTAAAAAAACATCTCACGAGCCGACTCAATCAAATTCACAAGAATAAGACTAGGACACACCAATCTAACCCATATCCCCATACTCAATAAAACTCCACCACCAATCTGCACAACCTGCAATACCAACATAACAATGCAACATATATTACTGGACTGTCCTGCCCTTCAGCAAGAGAGAACGAAACATCTGAAACAAACAATTAGAGAAATTACCTCATTTGAAAACATACATCAAGCAATACAATTCTTAAAAAATACAAACTTTACCACACAATAAACAATCATACATTCTTCGTTACATATGTAAATAACGCAACTTTAAAGAAACTATTGCAATGTCATCAATGTTAAATTAAGAATCTCACTTGTACATACCTAATAACAAAAATTGTATATTACTAGCTTAAGGCCTTCAGTCGCTATAGCTAAAACAAATTTCGCGTAATTTTTAATTACGCTTTAATTTCTCAATAATAATAATTTTATAAACGCTATTCGGGAGGAGGTCTTGGACCTCACTCTGGCTAGCAATTTTCTATCCGATTGTATAACGAACTGGAGGGTTACCGATGAAGCCACGCTATCAGACCACCAGCACATCCGGTTTGACCTGCTTGACCAAATGGAACTGAATACTTCGCTACACAATCGGAAGAAACCCGATTGGAACATGTTCACAGCCTCTGTGCCTATAAAAGCGTCTATGAGTAATATAGAGTTGGCTGCTGACCAACTTCTTGATGTTCTAATCACTTCACTCCAAGATAGCACAAATCTAAAGCGCCTCAGGGTGAATCGCGAGGTTCCCTGGTGGAGCATTAGACTTGCAGGTCAAAGATAGGATGTTTGCTGGCTCTTTAATATAGCCAAAGCGAATCGGGACTCCTGGGACACTTATAGGAGTGCTCTCACGGAGTATAATAAGAATATTAGAAGAGCTAAGCGGGAGAACTGGTGCAACTACTGCGAAAGGCCCGTTGAGCTGTCCAGTGAGGTCAGTGAGGTCATCCCATACCGGCAGATGGCAACCCTTGTAGCGACCCCAGGAGCCTGCAGTGGTTCACTGACGGGTACAAAACTGAGCAAGGCGTGGGTGCTGGGATCTTTGGACGCAACAACAGAGTCTCGATTGCTCTGGGTAAGTGGCCTAGTCTCTTGCAATTAGAGATTCATGCCATTGAGGACTGCTCCAAACTCATCCTGCACAGAAGGATGAGAGGAGCTACAATATATATCTTTTCAGATAGTCAGGCGGCGATCAAAGCTCTATCCTCTTGAAGGATAAGCTCCAAACTACTCGCAGACTGCTGGACCAGCCTGCAGCAGCGCTCCACCGGGAACAAGGTAACTTTATGTTGGGTTCCCGGTCATGCAGGAGTTCCCGGCAATGAAATCGCAGGCGAGCTGGCAAGAGTCGGCTCAGCGACTCCTTTACACAGCCCGTAGCCCTTTTGTGGCTTGGGGTGGGCCACTGCCAAAGATATGGTAGAAAGATGGGTTAAAGGAGCGAAGTTCAGGTATTGAATATCCAGTTCAGGATGTCGTCAAGCTAAAGAGCTGATACATTCTCTATTAGGCGGGAACACTGATGGGTGTTCCAGGATGGACCTAAGACTATTGGTAGCCTACCTCACCGGCCACCATGTCTTAAAGTATCATCTTCACAAGATGCGTCTGTCTCCGGACACGGAGTGTAGCTCTATAAAGCACCCATCAGGCAAGCCTCGACAAGTAATCTGCTAGCCTTCATAAGAGAGGTTGACCAGTAGGGAGTAACATAGGCACAAAAGATCATTCGGTCGCAGTGCCCCGAGTCTCTGTCGGGAGATCTCCCCAACTTTTATTATTATTATTATTAATTACGAAGTTAAAGGAGTCGGACAAGGAGCAGGGCCACATAGGATTAAGACAGTTGCAGAGTTTATGAAACCATTAGGGTCGAATCAATCGTCAGGAACGCCGAATGTGGAATCCGGTAATGTTGGTGGAGTGGACAGAGTTATCAGAAGTGGCCTCGCCACTAGTCTCTGTCTCATCTCTATAAGATATACGAATAATCGGGTAATCGATTGCAGTCTAATGGTCGCCGCCAGAACCTCGACTCGAGCGTTTGTTTCCGCAGATAATAACGAAACGATATTTTGTTAAATTAAGCTACAAGTAAAACCAAATGGAAAGATTAATATCATAATAAACAAGTATCATAAAGCCGGTGTTACAACTTTCTTTGAAAAAGGACACTGCAATTTTGGGGGCTCGACCGAGGATATTGCCCACCATTTGACATTTTGGATCTTAATTTATATTTCACACCAGCGAAATAAAAAAACAATGTATTGTGCAGTGCAGAGGATGATAATATTTTTTTTATTTAAGGCGCGCGGGTTCTACGCCCACCTCCCGCCCAACCGACCTAGGGGCGCAGCGGTGTGACGCGTGAGAAGTAAAATAATGGGCAGTACGAGGAAATTGTAGTTTTTGGTTCATGCAATATTACGAGCTAATTCTACTAGCAATATAGTTTTAAGGCGAGGGAGGCTCTCACTGCCCTCTATACAGTCAAAGAGGCGGCTGTAATCGGTACATAATACCCTAAAGGATTCATGTACCTCAAACTCCCTCTTACAGTGATTTTTTGCTAAGGGGATTCAAGTTCTGGATGTTAGTCGGGGAACATGGAAGTTGGACAGACCTAGCAAGTAGGGGCTCTCAACGGCACCAAGCATCGTTCTACGGTTAGCTAGGGAAGGTAGGTTAATTAATAGAAGTCTACTAGCATAAGACCGTAATCTTAGGTCGGCATCCCAGGCTAAGCCACGTAGGGCAAAAAGCCGAAAGTATCTTTTAATAAATCCCAGCACGCCTTTGGCCTTGATAACCATGCAAGAAATATGATCTGAAAACGAAAGCTTAGGATCTAGACGAACACCTAGATCATCAACAAAAGTTATTCTTTCCAAAGCGCATTCATTAAGCACATGTGTTGCATACTGGGTCATCACTTGAAAGTTGTTAAGATTGTAAGTCTGACTGGCATGAGCTGTCCTTATACTGCAGGCATAGTTTAACACCACTCACCACTCTTTGGGCGCATAACGCGCGGAACCGGGCGCACCACTCGAGGCACCGGGCGCGTAACCAAGAGTGCGAGGCGCACACCGGAAGAGGAGGCTCTTCTAGGCACCAACCGTGGCCGGAAGATGGTGGCCAAGGGCCGCAAGAGGGCGGACTGATGTCCAGTCCCCCCCCCCCCTCCACCCTCCTCAACACCCGGAGATACCAGAGATGTCTCCAAGCGAATCTCCATCACGCAAAGGCCGCATCTCTTTGCGAGAGGTTGCTACAATGGACATAGCATTTATCCAGGAGCCATGGATAAACGCCGGACGTGTCCTGGGGTTAAGCACCCCATCTGGTAAGCTGCTCTTTGCGAACGACCAACCTCGCCCTAGAAGGGCGTTGTTAATTAACAAAACTCCAACATTTGTTCCCCTTTCACAGTTCATAACTGAGGATCTGGTGGCAGTTTGGGTTAAATTACCCATTGCGCGCAGGAGGCAGTGTTGTTCCCGGCGACTCGGAGGAGTCAGAGGGAGTCCTTGATCTAACTCTCTGTAGTAAAAACATGTTGTCCGTTGTCTCTAACTTGCACGTTGCGAGTGAAATCACTATGTCAGATCACCAACACATTAGATTTAACATAGGAAGCGCCTCACTATGTGGCCTAGCTACTAGAAATCCCAGAAAGACCAACTGGGATCTTTTCTGTTTTGAACTTGAGCAATCCAGAGACTGCTCCACCCGTCCGATAACATCCATAGACGAGTTAGAGCGTGAAGCTACTGTGCGTCACACAAATGTTGAATCAGCGTATTACGCCAGTTACGAACAAAAGGTTCGCAAGATCAGAAGGGCTGTTCCCTGGTGGAACAAAAACCTTGAAGATCTCAAAAAGACTGCGCGAAGGCTCTTCAATAAAGCGAAGAGTGGGAGGACCACATGGGACTCCTACAGCTCAGCTTTAACGCTCTATAATACAGAGCTGAGAAGGTCAAAACGGGCTACGTGGCGCCAACACTGCGAGCAGATCTCATCTCTCCCGGAAGCTGTTAGGCTTCAAAAACCCCTCTCTAAAGACCACTCAAACGGCATCTGCACGCTGAAAAAGCCGGATAGGACATACACAAACAACCCAAAGGAAATGAGCAGCTTACTCCTGGCTACTCACTTTCCTGGGTGTGTGGGTGTGTGGCTACTCACTTTCCTGGGTGTGTGGGTGTGGAGCAACCCATCTCAGAGAGTGAGGCACGAAACTACCTCTCCGAGACTGGGGAATGCCCACACCTGCGCGTGACTATGGTGGCAGATACCAATGGTGCTGGGGAAGGGGGACCCCCCCCCCTATCACTCCAAACGCGTTGGAAACATGCCCTAAAGACTGTTTCATCAAAATAGCGTACAATGGGCAGTTGAGAATTTCCCTAAATCATATAGACCGATCAGTCTTAGCTCCTTCTTCCTTAAAACTATAAAGAAGATAATTGACCAGCACATTAGGGAGGTGAATCTCAAGCACCTGCCCCCAAGGGGGAGTACTCTCCCCTCTTCTGTGGACACACACCTAGAAAAGACCATAAATAAAGCCACTCGAGCACACTTTGCTTGCAACAGGCTTTTCGGTAGAACATGAGGCTTAAGTCCCAAAATGTTCTACTGGTCTTTTAACACCATGGTAAAACCAATCTTAACCTATGCATGCTTGCTTGGTGGACGAAATCTACCCAGAGGACAGCTGCGGCTGCACTCACCAAACTACAACGACTGGTCTGCATTGGCATCACTGGAGCCATCCGGAAATGTCCCACTGCAGCACTGGGGTCATAACTGGCATACCCCCTTTAACAATTACCCTGAAAAAGGAGGCCTGCCTGGGGGCACTTCACCTTCAAAACATCACCTACATAAAAAGTGGTGATCTTACTGGGCATCTTAGGGTTCTTGAACCCCTAATAAACGAGACCATTCTGCGCGTTACTGACGAACAGAAACCAAAACTCGTTTTCCACAGAAACTTCTCTGTAGTCTTGTACACTAGGAATGAATGGAAAACGAAATCACTATCTCTGCCCAGTGGATCACAAACATGGTACACTGACGGATCAAAGCTGAAAAACGGTGACACCGGGCTGGTATTTTCGGACCAAGGTTCAACAAATCCATAGCCATGGGAAAGTCGCCAACCATTTTCCAAGCAGAGATACACGCAATAGAAATCGGTGCACGTGAATGCATTCGCAGGAAAATGCAGGGCGCACAGATTTACATCTTTTCTGACAGTCAGGCAGCGCTCATAGGGCTGAGTTCCTTTACGATTTCATCCGGACTTATAGAGAATTGTTTCCTGCAGCTGAACGCCCTTGCCTCCAAAAACACCTTAACGGTGGGCTGGGTGCCAGGACATGAAGGCCACATAGGAAACGAGGTGGTTTTATTAGCAAAACAAACAGATTTATTCTTTACAACCATCCCCGTGTCGATAGTCACTTCGAAGGTAGGATGGCAAGGATCTTCAGGTTGCGTCAATGGAGCAGCTCTGGCTAAGTCAACACCTAGAGGATCTGAGACGAAACAAAGATCCAATTAGCGGTTTAAAGAATTGTGGGCAAAAATATGTTAAGCAGGCTATCAATAAGGTCGTGCCGTGCCACAATCTGAAAAACATTTGACACAACAAAAGACCAACGAGCTCCAGGAATATTGAAGTCCCCTAGAGTTATGAGTTGGTCTCGATCTGAAAGCCTTTTGGAAACGGCCCTAATTGCCGAAAGGTGTTTCCAATAAATAGGCTCCTCAGTCGATGGAGGGACATGGGAACATGTAAAGTAAATAAAACTACCTGGAAATGATAGTTTCACACAAATAAATTCGAGGTCAGTGACATCGTCAAGGCCAACCAGTTCGGAGATAAGGGAGGAGTCAACGGCAATTAAAACTCCAACTCCTCGCTGGACAGGACGGTCAACTCTATAAATTGTGTACTTACCCGGAAAAATCTCAGAGCTAAGGATCTCTGGTTTCAGCCAAGTTTCAGTAAACACAATAACCTGGGATGCGAAGGAGAAGCTGTCACAATAAAATTTTGAGAGCTTGCTGCGTAAGCCTCTAGTATTCTGATAGGAAAGTTGGAAGGAAGTGGTTAGTTTTTTGGGACTGAGGGTGTCGAGGTCTTTGCGGTGGTCTTAGCGGTTTGTGTTTGTATAGGGAGCCGTACTCCCTCTGGCCGCTTTTTCTTTGTTTTGTCCTCGAATTCTTTAACTAAAACGTGATCTGGCCAGAAGTCACCAGAGCAAATCGTGTTAAAGAAGTTCGGGAGACGCTAATTTTAAAAGACGAAATGTCTCTAATATAAGAAAATTTAAACTTTTCCACTTTTAAATTTTCGGCTTGGGTTTTGCCTAGAATATAGGCAAGAACATCTTCCGATGCGAGGTCAGGGGCAAGCCGCGAAACAAATACGAACAATCGCAACTTTAAAACTGGTTAAAAGTTTTGGAAAAAGAAAGACAATGATTGACAGAGACAGCGAAAGAAGCGGAAAAGAATTTCATCATATGGCGTAAGGAATTTGATCAGAAAACGAAAATTCTGAGAAAAGGAGCAAGTGAGAGGGAAGCGGGGTGACCAAGGTAAGAAATGCATAGGATTTGGCTGGTAAAGAGCAAAAAGTAAAGAAGTAACGGAGGAAGCTGTGAAAACCAGAGAGAAGACGAGATCAAACAAGATATAGGACGTGGTGGCGTTGACGGAGTGTGCGGGTAAGAACTTGCTGGTGAGGATTGGAACACGGTTATTCAGAGGCAGACGTCGACGACCAGGTGATTCCGATTAAATTTAACCTCTGTGAGCAGCTGTATTGGCTGGATAAATAGAAAAGCAGCGAGTCATATTGGAGACGAATAGCAGAAGATATAGTCATATCGAGTGACCGGGGTGGAACACGAAGACCAGGAGCAAATCGAACTGAAAACTGGAAAACGTGTTCCACCCCGATTGCAGAGCGGGAGCAGCAGAACATCGTCGTCGCGTGCGAAGCATAACCTTGTTGGCCAGAACTGAGGCAGGTGGTTTTGCATGCAGGCAAAGCGGATTCCAATTGGAGGCAAAGCAGGTAGCTGCGTATAGCAGAAGAAAAAGAGAACGAGCCAAAACGATACAAAGAGCGTTAAACACGAGAAAGAGCGAGACAGGAAGAGACGCAGCCCGAAACAAGGTTGTAACACGTTTTGCAATACATTTTGTATGTATAAAATAATTTTAATTAATAATTTTAATTTTAATAATAATTAATTTTTTAGCAATTACAATTATTAAATTTTTGTGAAGAGACGAGATTTTGGCAATGCGAGCGAAATAAGTGCGGCGGATGTTGTCAGAGCTGCATTTGAGTACGATCGGTTTAAAAGCTGAATTACAACAACGATTGCTAACTTATTGTTGAATGATGGATGGGGGTGAGTCAGAGACCGATGGTGAGCCTGCAGACTTTAAGTCAACATCTTCTCCGCCACCCACCCACAATAAGATGGCAGGTAGGCAACATGTCTAAGATTCACATGGACAGGTCTAGATCGTGGTTTACCGTGAAAAGCGTCGAAAGCAGCGTTCTCAGTTTTCAGGCTCAGGTTCCCCAAAAATATATCTTTGTATAGAGGAAGTGATATACCGAGTAGAAATTTGAGTGGAGATGAACATCTTGCTGACAGATGAGTTGCCGGTTTATCAACACCCTAAGCGTTTGGCCTATTGTGATCTTGTGCAGGAATGGCTTAAGGAAAGAATAATTAAGACCAGTATTTCAGAATTTAATATCCCCAAGGTGAAAGGTGAAGATCACGAGAAATGTTGAGAGTTGTGTAGGGTCCATCTTAGTGAATGCGATAGCTGGTCGACAGGAGTTGATTGAAGAGAAGAAGAATGAGAAGGATAATCAGAAAAGAGAGGAGCAGAAGGCAGAGGAGCAGGAAGAGAAGCTTGTAAACGGACACAGTACGGAAAAGTCTTCAAGTTAAAGGAAGTCAAGTTAAAAATAGTCCTGTGTGTTATAAAGACATAGGACTAAGACAGTTGCAAAGTTTCTAAACCATTCGGGTCGAATTAAACTTCAGGAACGCCAATTGAGATCCGGTAATGATGGTGGAGTGGACAAAGTTACAAGAAGCGGCCTCGCCATTAGTCTGTTTCCTCTCAATAAGGGGAAGTGTGTTTCTGCAGATAATAACTGAACTATATTTAAAACAAAATAAAACAAATAATAAAACACAAAACGAATATCATAAAGCCGGTATTACAACTGCTTGTTTGTAATAATTATGAATAAAGAAAAATAGCCTTGAGTTTAACCTGACAATTCAGAAGTGGGAGGCAAATTCATTCATTCAATTAAGTGGATAATGTTATTTAAATAAAAGAAATCTTAAGCCACAAAGGGTACATGTATAAAAGAAAAAGAGAAAAATGAGAGAGAGAACCGACAGACGTTGCAAGAGTGGATATAGCACAAGCAGTCTCTCGAAAAAATGTGTGTAAAGTTAAAAGACTTAAAGATTAATGATTTTGATGTGATCTTATATCTTAATTCACAAGAACTCACGAAAGCATTATTAGCGATGCATATACGAACTTGCTCAGACCTGCTAAGTTAGAAAATTTAAAATTTGTACAAAGTATTCAGCAACAATACAGCGCAGCGACTAATAAAAAGCAAAATAACAATGCTGATGGCAAGATAAAAAATTTTGGGCACATGCTCGAATTTTTCACTTCATCCCCTTCATCAGTGCTTGCACATTGGAATTTGTCATTGTTTTCCTTTCTTTTTATTATTGCCCAATATCTTTCAATAGGCCGCAGTTCAGGGCAGTTTGGTGGGTTGCACTCTTTTGGTACAAAATTCACCTTATTTTTACAGTACCACTCGATCGCACGTTTCCCGTAATGACATGATGCCAAATCGGGCCAAGAGAGTACTTGAGTCTTATGAGACTTTATAAACGGCAATAGGCGTTTCTGAAGACACTCTTTTACATAAACCTCTTGGGTTATAAATGGGGCGCTCTTTTTGCCACATTGGAATATCGCCTGCCATATTAAAAATTTTTAAGGAAATTTATCCATTTTTTTGTCTTTAAATTTTATGCTGACATTGCCCTTCATGTTTGCCGTATAAAATTGTTGACCATGGATTTGCCTGAAGTCCGCTTTAACGTAGGTTTCGTCGTCCAAAATAACGCATCCAAATTTTAGTATGTACTTTTCATATAACTGTCTTGCTCTCGTCTTTGCCGCTTTGTTCTGCCTGCCGTTACGATTTCGCGCTGCATTGGCTTTATATGAGTGAAGTCTATGAATTTTACGCACTTTTTGGACAAATCCGGGCGACATATTCACTTTTATGGCGACATCTCTTATAGAGAGCTCAGGATTTCTCTTGAAAGCAGACACTACGGCCTTGGCCTCATTTTTAGCCACAATATCCTTCTTTCGGCCGCTACCTGGCACTCTGTTCAACGAGGATGTAGTCTCGAACTTTTTAAGAACATAAGTCACTGTTGATATTGGAATATTTAATGATTTTCCAAGGTCTGCGTGCGACATTAATGGAAATTTTGCCTTTTTGTGCATAATTTCATTGTATTGACCACTTTTAGTAGAGCACATGACACATGCAGCTGTTTTTTATGTATAGATAGCTTTCATATTGCAAAAGCTCAACACTATCCCGTTATATTTAACGAAGATAGATATGTTTATGTGTGACCAGTTTTTTTCGAATATATTCCTTAGAAAGGTATGCAAGGTAAAAACATCCTCAACGGTGGCCTTTTTATACCCTTGCAGGGTATTATCATTTTAGTCAGAAGATTGCAACGCAATGAAGGAGACATTTCCGACCCTATAAAGTATATATATTCTTGATCAGCATCAACAGCCGAGTCGATCTATCCATATCCGTCTGTCCGTCTATCCGTTTCTTTGCTTTTCTTTTGAAACTTTGCAGATAGTCTTTTATATGCTCTCACTACTATATAAGTCGGAACGGGCCGGATCGGACGACTATATCATATAGCTGCCATGGGAAGGATCGGTAAATTTTAATAAAAAATATCTATAGTTTAGCCAAATTTTAACATATATATATTTTTTTTTGTTTAATATTGTGAAGAGCACAGCGGCTCTCCACAAATAATTCTATAATAAATAATCACAATAATAAATAATCATAATTAATAACCCCAATAATAAATAATTCTATAATAAATAATCCTAATAAATAACTGCAGATAGATAAATATAAGCGTAAAAATTAGCTCCTATGTTTACTCTTCATAGTTAATAAGTTTATCCTATAAGTAAATATAAGTAGAGTAAGGCTGCGGCAGCCACATGCGATAGTTAAGAAACTATCCTCCCTAACCCGAGCTCGCTCCGTTAGCTTGTAACGCCAAGCGCACATGGACACACACACACAGGCACACGCTCGAAACCCACCACGAAAAAGTAGGTCACATGACCTACGACAACGCAAGAATAGCAGAGGAGAAAGCGAGAGAGCAAGCGATCACGCCATACAATCAACCCCCGAAATTTGGCACGCGCCCATGAGAGAGAGAGAGAGAGGACGATCGCGCCAGAAATTTCTGGAATGCCGAGAATGCAGCGAAAAATTGCGCAAAGCAAAGCGTCGAGGAGTCGGAGTAACGAAGCCATCGGGAACAGAAGTAAAACTTTGTGTGAGCGGAAATAAATCAAAAGTGCGGAGAAATCTGGTGCGGGAAATTTTGTGCCAAAACCTAAGATTCGTCGCGTGGCGTCTTAGCGGAGGAGCAACCAAGGAGGAGTCGGACGACAGGGAGCAGCAGGAGAGAAACGTCGAGGGAGGGAACGGCGATGCCCGGCCCAGGACCAGCGGCGGAGCA
>VNJU01005386.1:0-21058 GCA_008042675.1 Drosophila seguyi | reverse complement strand
ATTTGCTTCTATTGTCTTGATTAGTTTTGACTACTTCGTAGTTCGAAAGTGATTCGCTAATTTACTTGTACTGACTACTTGGATCTTAATTTGTTGTATTGAGTAGTCTTATAAAAGCGTTTTTAGAAGTTGCTATGGTACTTGCCATGTAAATACCTTGCTTAATTTTTTGATTTGGAATCAATACACTGTCTTCTTTTGAATTTAGTTCTATTTTTCTAATAACCTGGGATCTTGCTGGCAGAAGTATTGAGTTGTTGCCAGAACTGTATGTTATTGGAACATAAATTGGAAATTTTAAGTTATTAGGTCTCATTATAAGCCAATTTTCAGATGGCTTGAAATCTAATTGGCAGTTGTATTTTTTTAATAAAATCGATTCCTAATATGCCATCACAAGGAATAGCGAATTGTAAATCCACGATATGAAATTCGTGTTGAATTATATACTTAGTTGTCTGTATCTCTATAGAAGTTAACCCTTTGGATTTGGTTACTTCTCGACTTATTCCTGTTATGTTTATAATGTAATTTTCTTGTATGTCATTAAAGACATCAGAATTTTCTTTAACTATTGAAATTTCCGCACCTGTGTCTACTAAAAGTTCTTTTCCTGTAGCCGCATGGTTAAATGATACAAATATGTTCTGACTGAGATTAACGGTATGAATCCGTGCATTTTCTACTGTTGAGTATTTAAAGGGGTTTGAGAGTTTTCCGATATATTGTTGGTTACTCTGACGTTACTTGGGTTGTTATAGTTGTGGCCTCTATTCGAGTTGCCACGGCCTCTTGACTTTCCTCCATATTGGCCTCGTCCCGTATTGTATTGGTTATTGTAATTATTGTTATGACTGCGAAAATTACCTCTACAGTTTCCGCGTCCGCGGTTTGCGCCGCGCTGTGTCGTATTTTTGTAATATAGGACAGTGTTTGGCTGTCCGGTTGCCACTGTGCATCAATTTAAAAATTTGGATACAGCCTCATTGAAGGTACCAGCTTGCATGATAAGTTTAACCTTATCGATTGTGCAATTTTTAGCTTTGATTGCGTGCTGGGTGGAATAACTTCTGGCTAACTCTAGCGGTAAACCGTCTGTTATATATGCACCTTCCAACATTTTAGTCATCTGCTCAACCTCTACTGTGTACTGGTTTTTATTGCGTTGCTGTAGGTTCATCAGTTTTGCTGATAATACTTCTAAAGTTTCGACTTTGACATTGCTTTTTAATCTGGAAATGATTTCGGTTATACTTGTTTCATTTCCAATTAAATTTCCTTTTTTGTGATTTTGTGATTTTATTATAGAAAAATTATAGAAAATTTCTAGTGCATCAATAAAACTTTGTAAGTTTTCAGCTTTACCATCAAAAACTGGTATAAGCTTAGTGTCGGTGCTTATAAACTCAATATTTGTCTGAGCCATTGTTAAGTTTATATTTTTAATTGCACTTTCGACATCAATGCTTTCTGGTTGTTTTTTAATTATTCTGTTTATTTACCGTAGTTTTTTAAATCTATGCTCTATATATGTAATAATTATGTAATAATATTCAAGTATAGTTCGGTCCATTTACTTTCGCTTTTTCTTTTTTTTTTATCGCTCTATCGTTCTGCCTTATGTTCTAATTTTTTTTTTTACTTTTTGGAAAACCTCAACAGTTATAAAGTAAAGAAAATGTGAAAAATTAAATTTCGTTACAATATTTTTGTATTAATAAGTAAGACTTTCTGTTCTTATTGAGGTTTCTATATTTAGTATCGTTTTTCTTATGGATGTAATTACATTTTTCTGCCTAATATTTTTGTATTAATAAGCAAGACTTTCTTTTCTTTTTTTTTTTTAGGTTTCTATATTTAGTATCGTTTTTCTTTTTCTTTTGGATGTAGTTACATTTTCCTGCCTAATTGTTGTATGGCTTTACGGGCCATACTTCTCATCGGGCAGAAAAAGTTCCCCTCAATGTTACAAAGTGTCGTGCATCGATTTTGGTGTGCCACGCAGGGCAACAAAAAAAATTTTAGTTCGTTGGGCGCTCTTGGAAGGGCTGTCGGTCTCCTTGGCCCGGCTTGACGCGCCGGGCGGGGCCGGTGCTGGCTGCACAGACTGTCGTCCTTGTTGATCGTCCCACGCAGGCGCAGGTGGCGGACTGCCTCCCGCACTCAACAAATGATGCTGCACCTTGATGTTCTCGGCCCATGGTGCCGGGATGAGGATGCCTGAGTAGGCTACAGCTGGGTAGTCTTGATGAGGACGGCGGCGATGGCCAGCTGGGTGGTCTCGGTGGAGACGGCTATGGTCAGAGTCGCGGCAATGAGGAATTGACCAATGACGGATGCCATGTCGGAGGGTCGTTTAGATGTCGCTACTTGCTGCTGAGGTGGCAACGGCTGTTGACTGTAGTCATTTATATCATATTCATGTTCATTTTGGGCATATACTCGTCGATATTGGGCGATTTTGTCTTATCCTTTAATTTGGGCGGCTCGCAGAAATCGCGGCTGCTTACGAATCGTTGAGCACTACATACTGCTTGCGTGCTTGCACTGTTTTTGGTGCACGGCGGAGTTGAGATGGAAACCGGAGCTGAGTAAGTTTAGGCAGCCGGTGTCGACCAGAGCGGCAGAATAGTAAGCTGTGGCAGCAGGATCAGGATCACGGTCGCCATGTTATAAATAAAATATTTAGTTCTTTTGGTTTTGATTTTGGTTTTATTTATTTGTGGAGCGAGTAAGGTCTCGCTCCCTTTTGAGTCAATTTTGTTAATGAATCTTATGTTCTACATATAATGGTTTCGTAGGCTAATTCGATGAGCAGCGCTGCCGGCGTAGGCTGAGAGCTCATACGGTATTTCCGAAAATGTATATTAAAAGAAAAAAAAGGAGAAATCCACAATTAGCAAAATATTGGATCCATACATCCCAATTAGTTTTGTCAACAGATATGTATGAGCGAACATACTCGTTGAATGCTCTGTGACTTCGTTGTATTGTTCCTAGTGTCTGATGATGGTGTGCCGTTAAAGTAATGTTTTTTATCTTCATATATTTGCAAAGGCCTTTTATAATTTGGTTTTTATATTCCGTTCCCATGTCCGTAATGATTGTTTTCATTGGAACGTACTTGACAATAAAGCTTTCAAATATAGCCTGATCGTGCGCTTTTATTTGGTATGGGTACCGTTACAAAATATATGGTTAAATCGCAAATGATAGTGACAGCAGACTCATTTCCAATGGACCAATGGTATCTATCAAAACTATATCAAATGCTGTTGCTGGCATTTCAGTTATTGTCAATGGCGGTTTCGTATATTTTAGTGTTTTTGCTTGTTGGCAATTTAAACATGTCTTAACATATTTACTTATTGCCTTTGTCATTTGTCGCCAGTAATAAAAGTTTTTTATTTTCTTCAGGGTTCTAGAAATTCCTGGCCTCCTTCTGACGGATCGTCAGGATATTTAGACAGTATTGCTTTGAACCTTATCATTTTGTCTGCCCTTTTCTTTAAAGTTTCTTATAGTGACAAGATCGAAGATTTGTTCCCTTGGTGACAATTGCGTTTGAATGATCTTATTTGTTCTTGCTTCTTCATTAAGCCTTTAAAACAATTGATCTAAATCGATTTTTTCATTAGAATAAAAAATAGTCATATCAAAACGTTGTTTTAATATTCTTGCCTGTTATCAACAAACACTAATGTTAATGTCTATTTTGAGAACAACTTATTTTTAGCATCAGTGTTTGATAGATATTGGGCACTTCTATAAATTCCTCATTCTTCTGTGGTTCATGCAATTTTTCACCCGCGCAAGTATTTTTCTGTCTTGTTGAAGATCTTGTTGTGACCTTTAATATTTGTGTGGGAATGGGTCTGGCATCACCGTTCAGTCGAAGACACCACAAATCATCTGTTTAGAGGGAGTTGAAAACGAGAGACGACGCAGAGAAGACGCAGAAAAACTACGACGAACAAACGACGACGAAATATTATTAAACCGTTTAAAAGCTGTTCAAATTTATATTGTATCCTAAACTACCTTATCCGAGCTATACTTAGCACTATTTTTCAGTAATAAAACTATTAAATATCAAATAAAAAAAAAACAGTGAGATTTACCCTTAAAAACCAAAACCGATTCCACAAATATGGGGGCTCAACCAATTTAAAAAGTGCAAAAGTAAAACGACGGAGAATTAAAACGAACGACGATATAAAACGACGTAAGCTGAGAAAATCAAGAACTTGAACGAAAAAGTTGAAAACGACGTGCATGTGTGTAAACAAGGCTACAAATACTAAGCTGATCTGCAAACATACCCTGCAGTACCTGTCATCAACGATTCATGAACATTTCATCAACACATATGAAGTTGTGTTAATGAAACGTTGATGACAAGCCCATACAAACGTTGAAGAATTTTTGTATGGGATGTCCGCTGTTTTCATCAACAACAATTCATCAACGATTAATCACATTTTCATCAACACTTTAGACCAAAAATTCATCAACGCTTGTACCAAAAATTCATCAACAAATTGTTGATAAATTCATCAGCAATTAATCAACGATTCATCAACAGCTCATCAACAATTAATTAACGATTAATCAACGATTCATCAACGATTAATCGAGGATTCATCAAGGATTTTTAAAAAGTATTAATTTATTTTATTTATTTATTTATCTTATATTAGTAACAATAATAATTTAAATTAAAAGGTACTTATATTTAAATTAACAAAATAAATATATTGTAAGGATCCGTGTAGGTTGCTCAGATGACATAGCCTGACCAATGGCATCTACAAAAATGAACAGTAAATAAATATAAAAGAAAAGCAAAAATTACTAAATGAAATCTTACCCACAAGAGCAATATAAATCCGCATAAAACGCTGAATTCCAAAGTTTGGTTATTATAAAAATATGCATATAGCCTATATGACGTTTTTGTTGATGACTTACTGACCTTCTTGTCATCAACGTTTCATCAACATTATGTAATCAATCTGTCACCTTTTTGTGTGAAAAATGAGAGCGCGAGAGAGTCGGATTTGACTCGATGGTCGAAAGAGAGCGTCGGCTCGGTAGAAGTCGCCGTCGGCTGTTGATGAAACGTTGATGACAGAGACTGCAGGGTACATTTATGAAGACGCGTATGTGTGTGTAAGTGACGAGCAGAAGAGTGTGTATAAAAAACAAGAACAACGAGTACAACGAATAAAAAGAAACATGTCGCGTCTTGCTGACTTTGATTTTGTTTTACTGGTATTAAAAATAAAAAAAAAAAAGAAATGTGTTGATCTATTGCATAAGTTTGTGTACGAATACGATGGCGATCGAGACAACCGAAAGCGATTGCGTGCTTTTGAGAGTTTTGAATTTTCAGAAAGTAGTGGACTGTTTGATAAGAAAGTTTCGTATGTCGCGAATAATTTAACTAATAATGATTTGGTTGTAATTTCCAATATATTGGGGTTGTAACATGACGAGAACGATTTGATGCTACATATTTTCCGAAATTTGAGCACCGGAAATTTGCTTGAGGACGCTGATAAAGAGGACGACGAAGAAGACAAAAATGACGACGATGAAGACGAACAGAACGAGAATGTCGAGGCGTTGACAAAAAGTTCGAGCGATGAAGAAGAGTTTCGATCCGTGCAAAGCAAAACACGAAAGCAAACGAATTCGGAAAACGACAATATGGGCAATTCAACAGTGGCGTCCGAAAATAACGATTACGCTCCTGTCAAAAGTGTCGGCATGAGTTCGGCACGATTTTCAGTGAACTTTCGAGACATTGAGGACTCAATCAGACCATTTAGTGGAGATGAAAACCTTGCAGTTGAGGTTTGGGTGGACGATTTTAAAGATATGGCTTCAGTTATGTATTGGGATGACCTACAAAAATTCTTTTTCGCGAAAAGGTCTCTCAAGGGTCTCGCTAAAATGTACATTATGAGTGAACGTGGTATTAAAAGTTGGGAAATGTTGAAGAACGCCTTGATCCAGGGGTTCAAAGCCGAAGTGAATGGTGCTCAGATATCTGACGAAAACTTGCATATTAAATTAAAATATGTTCAATCGCAAGACGAGGAATTAAAAGCCATTGATGACGTTCTGGCTGAGAAAACTACTCACAACAATTTCTTTGTGAAAGCCAGTCTTCACTACAAACTGGTCAACGACGATGAATTAATAGTTGTACCACTAACCCTACAACGCGAAATTATTCGACAAGTACATGAAAAAGGACATTTTTCTGTAAAGAAAACTAAAGAGATCATCGCAAAGGAGTACTACATTCCAAAACTCGAGGACAAGATAATACGGCAGATTAGATGTTGCATTCCGTGTATTATATCCAACAGAAAGCTTGGCTTTATCTCTTCCAAGTCAACGGAAGAGGTTTTTTCTTGCGCTCTCTTTTTGTGTAATTTGTTGATAAAAACAACCGGTCTTTTATATGTTCTTGGCGCTGGTACTCAATTTAATAGCCTAAAGCTATTAAATGAGTCTCCTAGGCGCAAAAAATCCGCTACTGGCCGGCAGCATCTAGACAGATCCCAACCTCCAGCGGTCGAACTGCAGCCTCCAGCGACACAGCCCTCGATCTCAGAACCGATTCCAAGAGTTTTGAGATGGAGTAGCAACAAAGATTCGGCCTCCGAATGGGCTGCTGGAGGGACCGCGCCCCCGGTGATTTCCGTTATATCCCCTGGGGCATATCAAAAACTGACCCCACAGACCCGACATTTTATATGCCTAGGGTGCTAGGCCGGGACTACCGGCCCATACTGGCAAGGCAGACAATCAGTCTGTATCTGTATCTGTATCATTACAGCTGTCCCACCAACGAAACATATTTTTGTTAGGCGGCTCTCCCCTTATCAAACATCGGAAGATGTAATTGCCTTTATCCAAGGAAAAACTGGAGCCGAAAATAATAAACTTAAGATGGAAAAACTCTAATTTTCTTATGCTAGGGACATTTCGTCTTTCAAAATAAATGTCCCTAACGAGCTCTTTGACACAATATGTTCGACCAAATTCTGGCCTGAATTCGTTGTCGTCAAGGAGTTCGAAGCTAAGAAAAAGAAACGCGGCCTGTAGGAATAAGTCTTCCCAGGCCCGACCAGACCACTGCGCCCTCTACGTCTTCCGCTCTAAAAAACTAACAAATCCCCTTTCTATTTCCTATCAGAATGCAAGAGGTTTACGTAGTAAGCCTCCCAAATTGTATTCTGAGAGTCTCTCGTTTGCTCCTCAGGTTATTGTGTTCACAGAAACCTGATTAAAGCCGGAGATTCTGAGTTTCGAAATTTTTCCAGCTGTATTCACGATACATAGGCTGGATCGGCCTGTCTGCCCAAAGTTCTGACTAACTCCAGAGTACTTATGTATGCGGACGACGTCAAACTTTGCGTGCAATATACGGATGCCTCCTGCCAGTCTGACTTACAAACAGATCTTAACAATTTGTAAGCATGGTGCAGTGCAAACCTATTAAACTTAAACGGCTCTAAATGCAAGCTTATGACATTCTCTCGTGTCGCTCCCCAGCATGCAACTTACACGCTGAACTGCTGCTGTTTGGAAAGAATTGCTTTAGTTGACAATTTAGGTGTCCGTCTGGATCCTTAACTTGACTTTATTGATCATATTTCATGCATGGTGAATAAAGCCAGAGGTGTGCTTGGATTTATTAAACGTTGGTCGAAAGAATTCAATGACCCGTACGTTACAAAATCTCTATATATTTCTTTAGTTCGTCCTATCTTAGAATATGGATCTTTGGAGCCCTCAAAATGGGGTCCACAGTAAACGCATCGAGTCGGTTCAAAAGAACCGCTTTACGCGGCTTAAACTGGGATGCAAACCAGAGGTTACCCTCCTATTCTAGTGGACTCCTCCCTATTAACTTACCATCTTTATCTAACCGTAGAACCATGCCTGGCATTACCTTTATTTATAACCTCATTCACGGTGACGTGGAAAGTGCTGACTTGTTGGGTCAGCTTAACTTTCACGTACCGAGTAGAAATACTAAATCCTATATTCCCTTAATGCTGCGCCATTGTAGACCAACCTTTCAACTGCATGAACCCTTCAGAGTCTTATGTGCAAATTATAACGATTTGAACATAATAATTTCAAACGTAGATAGACTTCCTAAACTAAAAACATTAATACTAACCCACTTAGTACGCATGCAAGCAAACAATCTGGCAGCACGCCAGTAGTTACTTCCTCGAATTCCTTTTCTATATTTTCATCTTTCGCGCCTACTAACACCTAACACGAACAAGCACGTGCTTGGTGTCATACGGGCCACTTGAGTGTACTGATCGTAGTGCATCAGCGTCCAAGAAAAAAAAAAAAAGAAGGAGAGTTGCACCCGTTACCGAAAGAAGATCAGCCACTTCATACGTTTCACATTGATTTTTTGGGACCGCTTGAATCGACTCATAAGGCCTACAAGCACATTCTAGCTGTCATTGATGGATTTACGAAATTCTGTTGGCTGTATCCTACGAAATCTACATCAGCCAAGGACGTTATCACAGGACTGGAAGCACAGAGCAACATTTTTGGAAATCCTGTTCAAATAATCTACGATCGAGGCACAGCATTCACATCTGACGAGTTTAAGCAGTATTGCGAGAACGAGAACATTGAACTTCATGCAGTAACGACTGGACTTCCCAGAACGAACGGGCAAGTTGAACGCCTAAATGCCACGATTGTGTCTGTCCTGTCAAAGCTATCCATAGAGGGCCCCAGCAAATGGTAAAAGTTCGTCAGCCAGGTTCAGCAGACAATCAATTCTACGCACTGCAGGAGTACAGATACGACTCCATTTGAGCTTCTTGTAGGTGTCAAGATGCGAACTAAAATAGACATTCAGCTTAAGGAAATGATCCAGCAAGAGTTTATACAAATGTTCCAAAATCAACGTGACGAGATACGCCAGACTGCCAAGAAAAAAATTCTTGTTATGCAGAACGAAAATAGGCATACGTATAATCTGAGACGTAAACCCGCATTGACATACAAAGTAGGCGATCTTGTTGCTATCAAACGCACTCAACTTGGTGGTGGACTTAAGCTAAAGCCTAAGTATTTGGGTACATATAAAGTAACTAAAGTCAAGTCAAGTCAAGAAAGATACCTACGATGTTGCAAAAGAATCAGTATCTTCTGACGGGCCGAGATATACTACCTCTTGTGCCGAATTCATGAAGCCATAGATTCAGATATCCTCCGAGGACGTCGATGATCCATTCGGGACGAATGTTTAGACAGATGGCCGAGTTGTGGGAATGGGTCTGGCATCACCGTTCAGCCGAACATACCACAAATCATCTGTTTACGGGAAAGAAGATTGACGGAGAGGTAAAAAAGCAGGGAGTTGAAAACGAGAGACGACGCAGAGAAGACGCAGAAAAACTACGACGAACAAACGACGACGAAATATTATTAAACCGTTTAAAAGCTGTTCAAATTCATATTGTATCCTAAACTACCTTATCCGAGCTATACTTAGCAATATTTTTCAGTCAAAAAACTATTAAATATAAAATAAAACAAATCAGTGGGATTTAACCTTAAAAACCAAAACCAATCCCACATTTGTCTATTCATTGCTTCTAAGTTCTCCGGTCGTTATTCGGAGCAAGGCATCTGCAACGTGATTATCCTTCCCCTTGAGGTATTCTACTGTTCCAAGTCTAGCCTCATTCTTGTTAATTTTTAATTTAATTTTTTTCTGTGGTTATGCAAAATTGTTTTTGAAATCTGTACTGAAGAAGCGTTGGTTTCATTAATTCCCTTTTAAGACATTCCAGTGCTAAATGGCATTCGCTTGTCCATTCAAATGGTACATTCTTTTTACAAAGCCTTGTGAAGTGGCGTGATTTCACGGAGAAATTCTTAATAAATCTTCTCTAATAATCCAAAATGCGACGAATCGTCCAGCTCGTCTGCATTTACTGATTGGGGATAATTTTTAATTACCTCTCATTTTGAATATTCTGGTAATATACCTCTATGAGTACATTTGTGACCTGAATAAGTAGCCTCTTTCATAAAGAAAGTGAAGTTTTCCGGATGTAGCTTTAAATTATGTTGTCTACATAATTTGAAAACGTCAGTTAAGTTCTCAAGCATATTCTTTTCGGAACAACCTATGACTACTAAATCATCCATATACAGAAATTCTTGCGAAGGCTTTAAGCCTGAAAATGCAAGAGTCATCATTCATTAGAAAGAATTAGGCGCTATTTTTAACCCCAAATGGTAATCGCGTGTAGCACCTGTTGAAGTTGAGAATGATGTTATATTTCTAGACTTTTCGTCTAATACTAATGAAATCCTGGCATCACGTCTAGGGACGAGAAATATTTTGCTCGTCCTAATTAATCAAGAATATATTTTATTCTTGGAAGTGGGAATTTGTCTGCAGTTTTTTTGTTGATTTGACAATAGGCAACTACTAATCGCCATCTCTATTCCGCCGAATTGGGCAGCGATTTATTGGCTATTATATTCTGAGATAGAAGGCTCGACAATACCGTCTCTTATTCATTTGTCAACTTGCCTTTGAATTTCTGGCTTTTGACTTTCTGGCATTCTAAGTTTTAAATGTAGACTGGAGTTTTGTCATTTAATCTAAATTTTTGCTTATAAAAGTTATTAGCTGATATGGTTTCTGTTTCGAGGGAAATTTCTGCACCTGTATCTATTAAAAGAGTTACCATTGAATTGGTACTCATATTCTTTGGTTGGATGAAAATGGTTAAATTGAGATTAATTTTATACAGTTTTACTGTTGGTTTTGCCGATTGAATATTTCGGACGCTATTTCCATAGTTTCGGTTGTAGTTTTGGTTTTGGTTATTCCTTGAGTAACCTCCACCTCAACTATTGTTTTGGTTACAGCCGCGTCCTCTGTTTTCTCCACGGTAACCACATAATTTTTATTATAGTTATTATAATTTCGTTGGCCATTACCTCTGTTGTTCTAATTTCCTCGGTTATTATTTCCTCGATAGTGTCTTCTAACACACTATTCGAATTGCTGGTCATTTCGGTACAGCAGTGTATGTACTTTTTAATGACACCATTCATGTTGAAAGCTTAACATGCTCACAATTCTTTATCATTGCAGATATCGCTTCCTTAGTAGCAAATTTGTCTGCATTATTAGAATCTAGACCATCGTCTATGTAGGCTGCCTCAAGCGACCTCCGTAGGTTTTCTATTTCTGTGGTACATTGCGCTGCAGTGTTGCCACGCTGTTGTGTATTAATGGACCCTTTTAATGTAGCTGGTTGAAAAAATAGATTTTTTTTTGCATATTTCTCATCCTGATGATGTTAGATGATGTTACGAAATATTATAGCTGTACATGCCCACGTTCGGAAGTTATAGAGGATCAAATACGGCCACGCGCGGTCATTTAGCTTAAATACTCAGTCTTTAAATGCTTCTCCTGAAAAGTCGTGTTTTTGGGGGTGGGGTATGCTTTTTAAAAAGAAACGGTTGGGCCATTTGGGACAAAATTTTTGTTCCTTTGTTAAGGATACATGTCGCTATGGCATGACGAAGGTTTTTTCAAAAATCTTTATTTAAACAATATTTACAGTCATTCTTAGCAGAAAAAAAAAAAGTGAAACAAATTTTTTTTTTCAAAAGTCCCATAATTTTCAAAATTTTTGAGATCTTTGTAAAAGCTTTCGTCGTGCGATAGAGAACTTCATTACCAATAATAATTTGTTTCGTTTTCGTGTTTCAGATTGGCCAAACTTTCAGAAGTGGTGACCCCGTGCACCAACCAATTTTTGACAAGTGCAAATTCAAGAGCACATAGGGGGATTACCGAAAAACTTTGAAATTAAAACGATATTTTTTTGTAAAGTTTAGAACTTAATGGAAAAAATAAAAAAAGCCGCATTAAAATATCTTAAATAGTTTTTTTGTAATCCACTTTCGAAAATTTGGCTCGAAAACCGGCCGCTACACTAGAAGGGTCCCTTAAGCAACATATGTAGCTTTAATGACATCAGGCGATTCGCTTTTAACTGATGCTTTCAATACACTTATTATACCGATAATAGTCTGTTCATTTTCAACTAGCATCTCCTGATCTCCTTTTGTCAGGTCTGTTAAACGGAGAGCCGTGAGGAATCGATTTAAATGTTTGTTTTTTTCGTTACGCTTAAATCTGAGCTTTCTTTCTCTAGCAATTCAGGTAATGTTATTACCGCTGGAATCGAAAGATCGTGAAGATCCTCTTCTTTAATTTCCAATTCAGTTTTCTATATCCTCTTAATATACTAGGGATAGTAAAATTCAGGCTGTGTCTGGATTGAACATTCAACAAGTTCTCACGAAACCTGTTTAGAAATGTGATTGCCTGTGTTAGATGACTTTTTGTCAGACTTTCTGTTTCTTTGTGGATTAATTGGCGTGCTTCATTAAAGCATCTAACCAATATCTGTGAATGTTTATTGAGAGTGTCTTGTTGGACTTCTCTATTTTGTGTAATGCCTTTGTAAGATTCGTCGAAAGTCGTTTTAGTTTCTTTAAGCTCGTTTATTATAACTTGCCTGTCCATTTATAAGTCATCCTAAAACCTATTTTTTTTAATACCAAACATACCTTATTTGTATTGGCTTCCCTTTTTATACCCTTGCAGGGTATTATAATTTTAGTCTGAAGTTTACAACGCAGTGAAGGAGACATTTTCGACCCTATAAAGTATATATATTCTTGATCAGCATCAACAGCCGAGTCGATCTGGCCATTCCCGTCTATCCGTCCGTCCGTCCGTTTCTACGTAAACTAGACCCTCAGTTTTTAAGCTATCTGAATGAAGCTTTGCAGATTGTCTTCTATATGCTCTCACTACTATATAAGTCGGACCGGGCCGGATCGGACGACTATATCATATAGCTGCTATAGGATCGGGAAATTTTAATGAAAAAATGATAGGTTAGCCAATTTTAAACACATTTGCATAAAAATTGGGATAAATTTGTATTATTCTAGAATTTCGGTCTTAATTTCGGACAACTATATCATATAGCTGCCATAGGACCAATCTGAATATTTTGAGGAAAAAAAATCGAACTAAGCCAATTTTCCACTTATTTTCATAAAATTTGAGACATGGCCATTCTGAATTATTCTAGAATTTCGGTTTTAATTTGATCAACTACCACTATATCATATAGCTGCAATAGGAATATATATATTTTTTTGGCTTTGTTGCACGCAACATTTTTCGCTAGCAACATTCCTCGCTGCAACATTTTTCTCTAGCAACAATCAGTATCCGCGAAAGCGAAAAAGTCAGAACATTTTTCTTCTTCTTCTACTTAAGGTAAGGGTATTTAAACTGCGACATGCCGAAGTTAACTTCCTTTCTTGTTTTACATGCGTTGTCCCCTCTGTATATTCATAGTCTTTGTTCTTACACAGAACCAATCTAACACATAAGATTTAGCTCTAAGCTCACAATGTAATTATATAAATGAACTGAAACAAAATTGTAAATACATAAAACCAAATTGTAAATACCCCCACCAATATTGTTAATACACATATCGAGCGGTAGGCCACGGCAGCTAATTTTATTTAGCATTAGTTAGCTGTTTGTTTTAACAAGTTGCTAGCTTTATATAAATAAATAAGTAAAAACCAAACATTATTATACAACTTTTCGCACAAGAAATAAATAAATAAATAAATTATAAATAAATAAACCTGTTAAACTTATAGTAACGGCAAAGTCAACCTTCTAACTGCGTTATAGATTACCAAATTAGTTAAATTTATTGTTTTTGAAGTACCCTTCCAAAATATTATATTGAATTATATGTATTTAAATTTTTTAATACTAACCCGTCAATTTGATCGTGATTGGTTTTAAGCTGTAGGTTTTTTTGTATAGTTTTTTCACTTGGAGGAAGAAATTGCAATATCCGAGTTACTGGTTTTTTCTGTACAGAATTTAGAAAGTCATAAGTTTCCATAAGATCATTTGGTACTTTGCAAGCTGATTTTACAGGCTCTCTTAAGAGCATACAGCACTTAGTCCATTCCGAAATATTACCATTACATATATAACCAGATTTATTGAATGTAAACTGAGTACTTTTGCATTCAGAGCATGATTGAATTGCACCAAACGCCAAAAGATCTGCAGCTTGATCAAATAATCTATCAGAGTCACCAATTAGAGGCTGTTGATTATTCCAAATCAAGAGTCTGCTGATGTCGGATTTCTTCATTTGACTTTTAAGTTCATCGCGAAATTTGAAAAATAAGTCGTTTTGATCTTTTAATTGGATCATTTCGGTTTTTTCTTCACTCTCATTGGTTTTTTCAACTTTTGTTTTTTTTGCTGCTGGTAATTCAGTAGATTCCAATAACCTGTTAGACAAATATTATAATGAATATTTAATTAAAATACATAATTCAAAATATAATACAATTTTAGGAAGATATTGAAATGAATGTTAATTTAAAATACATAGTTTATATAAGTAAAATGTTATTCAATTTTAGTTTGACATTATTTAATCTAACCGATAAATGCCTAGAAATCGAATTCATTTATTTATAAATTTATCTATATAAATAAAAAACGTTTGTGTATGTACGAACGCTGACGAAATCAGCGAATGAAACAACCAAAAATGCGCAATTGATTTACTGCTAACCTCAATTAGCAATAATATTTTGAAAAAAAAACACACAAGATAACACAAAGATAACACGAATCCACAAAAAAGAAAATAATGACAACTTTCATTCCTAGATTTTCACTAAGAACTCTTTTAATTTTAACATTTCAGTAGTCAAATATATAACGAATATAGATTTCGGCCTTCAGATCCTCCTGTGGTGTTGTCAATTGTTGCTAAAAATGTCTATTTATATTTTACGTTTTCTTCCAAAGACATGGAATTTTCCAGCCTAATCTTTGCTCCCAGCAAATACGAACCCAACAGAAAAAACCCATCCAAATCGGAGTTCTGTAAATTTACTGAATCGAAGGAAGATGTCATCTCTACCGTTTTTCCTGACATTCGAGAAAACTAAAAAAAATCATTCATGGTTGAGTTCACGAGCAATATTGGCTGCTAAGAATAAGGATTCAAAATGAAATACCAGGCGATATGTATTCAGTTGACGCAATCACTGATGAAGACGACGTTGTCAATTATCCAAGTGCATTTTTAAATTCATTGGAATTGCCAAAATTGCCACAACATAATTTGCGGTTAAAAGTTGGTTCGGTGACACAGTGTTTCAAAATTGACAAAAGTGAATAAACTTTTGAAGTGACCTAGTAAAGATTGTTTATCTAGTTGAAAATAACACAAAATATGTTTGAAATTTTTCTAACACCCTCAAAATCTTAAGTTATTGTCAAAAAAACGTTTTTCGGCGCATTTTCGCTTTGAAAAATTCCTACTCGAAAAGTTTTCGAAAAATTTGAAAAAGTCTTGGCGCTTTTTATAGCTTAAATATGTAGCTTACAGGAAACAAACCACAAATATTTCTCAATGATGCACACCTAATTTTGTTGTCTAGTCAATTAGGAATAAGACAAGACAAATGTCAATTACACAGTTGTACAAAATTGACAAAAGGGAATGAAATTTTAAAATGACCTAGTAGAAATTGTTTATCTAGTTGGAAATAACACAACACTATGTTCGAAATTTTTCTCGAAAAAAAGTGAAAACTTCATATTTCGAATCAAAAATGTTGTATTTCGCATTCGCAAAACAATAAGTTATTTTTTCCTGTAAGCTACATATTTAAGCTATAAAAAGCGGCAAGACTTTTGTTGGCTGAATGCTAAATGGCGTTCGTTTTTGTAAATTTAAGATGAACAATTTAAAGTCTAGTGTAAGTTAGTTTAGGGCGAAGGCGGGAGCACAATAAAGCTCTCTCTCGCTCTTTGCGAATTCGCCCCGCCTTCGCCAACCTCTGTTAAGCTATGCCTAAGTACGATCGAGAAAAATATAAGTCTCATTTTCGTCTCCCGCCGAGTAATTAAATTCTTCTTGCCACCAAGTATCGGTTTTTACTTTAAATAAACTAATTATAAACTTTAACTTTTTCAAATTGGTCGAAAACTTTTCGAGTAGGAATTTTTTAAAGCAAAAATACGCCGAAAAACGATTTTTTCACAATAACTTTAGATTTTTAGGGTGTTCGAATAATTTTAAACATAGTTTTATGTTATTTTCAACTAGACAAACAATCTCTACTAGGTCACTTCAAAAGTTCAAAATTACTGTTACACTGTGTAATTTTGCTGGGAAACATCAATCAACCGCCTCTTTGCAATGGTACGTGACTAACGGTGAAAAGAGCCAAATGTTATAGAAGCAACCATCTTGAAAGGCAAATATCGAGGCGAGGATGTATACATTCCAAGAATTCCTATGATTCTCAACGATTTGTCATTTTCTCTGAAACGAATTCAGTTTCCGGTACGTCTTGCGTTCGCTATGTCAATTAACAAGTCGCAAAGTCAATCGCTAGATTTTTATGGAATTAATTTGGAATTTAATTGCTTTTCACACGGCCAACTTTACGTTGCATGTTCCCGTGTCGGAAAGCCATCTTCAATATTTATATTAGCGCCAAATGGAAAAACAAAAAATGTTGTTTATCATTGTGCATTGCATTAAAATACACTGAAATTTATTTAAATTGTGTTGTGCTTTTAGTTTGTCCCCCCGTTTGGTTTTTGCGACCCCGGCGGGGGCCGTTAGTTTCTTATAATAATATTACTCTTGATCACATTCTTTTTTTATTTTAAAATGCCAACTTCAGTTCACCTCGTTAAGACATATTTTTTTTATATCAAAAAAGCTCACATGGTTAATATAAAAAAAAGCTGTTTTAAAAAAAGAGTGATTTTAAGGATTTTCTGCATGTGCGCATAGGTGCCAAAATTATCTATACATAAATATGTGAAAAAACTCGGCCGCTCTTGCCTCTCCCGTATTTCGAATAACCGCTATTAATCGCCGTTCTTTTTGGGTGAAGAATTATTCCTTCTATTTCTTTTGGATTGTCGTTCATACATATTCGTTCATACTTATGCAACAAATTCTCAATATATATATATGTCGGGTGAAACTCGTGGAGTTTCCCATAATTTCTCCATGATTTATAATTGCTAAAACACAGCCAGTTCTGTTCGTCGCTCCCAAAAAACGTATTCTAGAAATGCCGAACTGCACGGCGTTAACCTTCTGTTCTCACACTTTTTTACTTTTGACTCAAACTTGGGCATATACATAGTTGTCTCTCTCACTCCTTTAGTTCTGATAGACGAACAAACCTTACTTAGTAACTGTAGCGCTTGTTCGCAAAATCAGATACATTTTCAGCGCCCCCTGTGGGTCGTTCATAAAAGATACTGCATTGACATGGAAAACAACACTAGATCGCTAGATTATCCGTGAGAGAAGCGAGTCTATAGGCTCGGGTAAAATTTCTAGTTTCAGCTGTGACCCGCAGTAGTTTCGAACAAAAAGGGAGAAGGTTCCCGCTAATACGCGGCGTCTCCAATTGTAATTCGACTTTGTCACTCGAGCAGAGCAGTCGTTTCACAGATATACAGTCAAAAGTGGAAATGTGGTTGTTCCTGCGGTTGTTTTCTCTTCCAAGTGAACGGACGTGTTTTTTTTCTTGCGCTCTCGTTTTACGTAATTTTTTGATAAAAGCAACCGGTGTTTTATTTTAATTCTTGGTTTTGTAAATAATAAAAATGCGGTTTTTTTAGTTGTGCTGCCAGTGTTACTTTTGCATTTTTTGCATTCCTCTTTGTGCCTTCTCCGTTTAGCTTGCGCCGTCGCGACAGCTAAACGATAAGCTTGCTCCCACGCTCACCCGCTCTCTCGGTGCAGCTGCACATTCTTATCTCTTCATACCTAAAGGTACAGTGGTAAGTCTTTATGTGGCTCGGACAGCGGACGATGTAAGAAAAAACATCGGTCTACGTTACTGCTCGAGGCCTGTCGCGAGGTGGAAAGAGAAATTATGTCTTTTAATCGGCAAACCAAGGGCGGTTTTGAGGACGTCTTAGCGAGTTTTCGTAAAACTCAAGAAATGTTATTCGCGCTGGACACTCAATTTAATAGCCTAAAACTATTAAACGACTTTCCTAGGCGCAAAAAAAACCGCAACTGGTCTGCAGCATATAGACGGCTCCCTAAGACCTGCTGCGGGCCTCCAACAGCAGCCTCCCTCGGCTCAGACATCGATCTCAGGATTGAATCCAAGGGTTCTGAGGTCGAGTGGCAAAAAAAAGATTCGGTACCCGAATGTGCCGATGGAGGGATCGCGGTCCCGGTGATTTCCGTATTGTCCCCTGGGAGGTCTCAAATATTGACCCCTCAGAGCCCCATTAATTTACCTGCCCAGGGTGTCAGGCCCGGACTACCGGCCGATATTGGCAGTGCAGACTTTCAGTCTGTATCGCCAAAAGCCCTTATAGCTGTCCCACCTACGAAACAGATTTTTGTTTCGCGGCTCTCCCCTTCTCAGACATTGGAAGATGTAAACTGGAGCCGAAATTAATAAAATGAAGGTGGACAAATTAATATTTTCTTATGCTAGGGACATTTAATCTTTTAAAATAAATGTCCCTAAAGAACTCTTTGACAATATATGCTCTAGCAATTTCTGGCCAGAATGTGTTTGTCAAGGAGTACGAAGCTATGAGGTTAGGTTGTATGTATATAAGTAAGCGACAGAGTCGCTGAGGTGGGGAGGAGGTATTATGTTCACGTAGTGACAGTGTGGTCGCGCATGAAAGATATGCAGACTCCGCACTTAGCAGGCCCATTGTTAGGGGGTTTGACTTTTAAAATAAGTGCATTGATATTTTTGTATTTATGCATAACACTAAGTAAAGTGTGCATTCTCTATGTGAACAAACTACATCTATCTCCTGAAAAATAACGTAATATAATGGAGTAATTTTCTTGAACGTTTTTCTCACTCAAATGGCCCGTATGACACCAAGCACGTGCTTGGTCGTGTTAGGTGTTAGTAGGCGGGAAAGATGAAAATATAGAAAAGGAATTCGAGGAAGTAACTACTGCGTGCTGCCAGATTGTTTGCTTGCATGCGTACTAAGTGGGTTAGTATTAATGTTTTTAGTTTAGGAAGGCTATCTACGTTTGAAATTATTATGTACAAATCGATATAATTTGCACATAAGACTCTAAAGGGTTCATGCAGTTGAAAGGACGTTCTACAATGGCGCAGCAAAGGGAACATAGGATCTAGTATTTCTAATCGGTACGTGAAAGTTAAGCTGACCCACCAAGTCAGCACTTTCCACGTCACCGTGAATGACGATTTAAATGAAGGCAATGCCAAGCATGGTTCTACGGTTAGATAAAGATGGTAAGTTAATAGGGAGGAGTCCACTAGAATAGAAGGGTAACCTCTGGTTTGCATCCCAGTTTAAGCCGCGTAGAGCGAAAAGTAAAAAGTTCTTTTGAACCGACTCGGTGCTTTTACTGTGGACCCCATACTGAGGGCTCCAAACGCAAGATCCATATTCTAAGATAGGACGAACTAAAGAATTAATTAAAGAGCAGCAGTTCAGCGTGAATGTTGCAAGCTTGGGAGCGACACGAGAGAATATCATAAGCTTGCATTTAGACCCGTTTAAATTTAATAGGTTTGCACGGCACTGTGTTTGAAAATTGTTAAGATCTGTTTGTAAATCAGACTGGCAAGACGCGTCCGTATATTGCACACTAAGTTTGACGTTGTCCGCGTAAATAAGTAATTTGGAGTTAGTCAGGACATTGGGCAGGTCGTTAATAAATTATGTTAACAGCAGGGGACCCAAATGGCTTCCTTGTGGGACGCCAGAAGTAACCCTGAGAACATTAGATAAGGTGTTTTTAAATAGGACCTTTTGCGTCCTGCCATTCAGATAACTTGAGGTCCAACTAAGAAGATCAACTGGAAATCCATTTAGATCAAGTTTCCGAACAAGGAGAGAATGGTTGACAGAGTCGAATGCTTTACTGAAATCAGTATAGATTACGTCTGTCTCAAAGTTTTTGTGGAAGCCCCTTATTATGAATTAAGTGAGCTCCAAAAGATTAGTAGTCGTTGATCTTCGCTTTATAAATCCATGTTGCAATGGAGAAATAATTGATCTACACAGGTGCTGCAAGTGAGGAGTAATGATTTTTTCGAAAAGTTTAGGGATGGCCGACAACTTAGAGATACCTCTTTAGTTATTGGCATCTGATTTGCTACCTTTTTGGTGGAGAGGAATAACAAATGATTCCTTCCAAATAAGGGGAACGTGGGAGATCTCTAAGGACAAGATTCAACAGGGCGTCGGCACAATACCTAAGCACACAGCCAGGTATTCCGTCGGGACCAGGCGAATAAACGGGCTTTACACTGTGAAGATCTGAAAGGATAGAGCTTTCGTTTAAATTATGACTGAAAATTATGTTTGACTTGGGCATGATGTAAGAATAAGTTCGATTTGAGTCGGTGGAATTAGAGTAAGTGGTGCGCAAACAGATCGGCAATTGCCTGATTATTTTTTACGGTAGTATTTTCAAAGGAAAGCGAGGAAGGATGAGTAATAGACTTACGTTTGGTGTTAAAAAAAATATAAAACTGTTTTGGGTAATTTTTGTAACACTGCGCGTTCAGCACGGTAAATCTCGACCGAGCAGATAAATAAGAGGAAAGGACAGATTGAGAACCGTTTCGTTTATATTTAGAATACAGATTAGATTTTTTATTTTTAAGGCGACTCAACTCTTTAGTAAACCAAGGAGGCTTATTCGAGGTTGACGGATAGTATAACGGAACACATTGAAGAAAAAATGAATTCATGGCACTGTAAAAAATATCCACGGCTTCAGCCATGTCAGTGCACCTGTATAGATCGGACCAATTAAAATCGGATATGAAGTTATTCAGCCGTTCGAAGTCCGTCTTGCGAAAGCAGAGGACTTTTTTG
>VNJU01005385.1:0-10667 GCA_008042675.1 Drosophila seguyi | reverse complement strand
GGTCGGCTTGCCGACCGCGAATAGCTTTTGTAAAATAGAATAAGTTTTCAGTTTGATTTGTATAACAATAAAGAGCAGTGGCTCATAAATCCTACTCCAGCTAAAGCTGCATTTGTTGAATTGGTTATCTAGCCTTAAGGGCAGGTAATAACGGAGAAAGTTCTCCCATCGTAAACTGATCACAATCAGGAACGGCGCTGAGCAAAGGCCAGCGAACCACCCCTACCTAGCTGAGGAGACGACTACGTTGACGATTACGTCATCCCCGGAGGAGAAGATCTCCAGCACATACAGCCCTAGCAGAGCAGCCGATTGCATCGGCACTGAAGTACTCACCCCCTTTCCCCTTGGACTGCGGCGCGGGATAACCTAGGGCTACACTTAAAAGATAATTTATATATGTTTTATGTGTGTGTGGTAAGATAAGTTTTAAGTCGGTTTTCGAATTGTGTCGTGCCTCTGATTAATTTAATTTGGTTCGGCAGATGGTTCCAAAGTTTAATGGCATAAATTAAAAATTGTCTATCAAAACTAGCAATTCTTGTGCTTATACTGATGATATTGTGAGTCCTTTGTGAGGAAGAAAATCTTATTAGCCTAAATCAGTCAGGTTGCTTTGTCACTATAATGTTGTGCAAAAATATTAAAATTCTGAAGTCTATCCATGTTCGAACATTTAAATTAAAAATTTTGTTTGCGCTCACTGTTACTTGGTCCATTCTTCTCAAATTGTAGACATATCGTGCCACATTGTTCAAAGTTACTTTAAGCTTTTGCTGGCTTATGGAATTGCAGTGTTGGTATGACTAGAGTTTTGGCAATTAGGAGTCGAGTATTTAACGGAATCACAGATTGTGTATAATTGCCGCAACATTCCATATGTTCTTCCTGTAACATATTAACATGGTCATTCCAAGACAGTGTCTTATTAAAGAAAAAGCCTAAGTTACTAGCCCTTTCGACGTAGTCTAAATCCGTGTCTCCTAATCGAAGCTTCAGTAAATGATCCGTTTGGATGTTCTTCTTGTATATAACAAGGAACTTAGATTTCAAAGGGTTAAGGCTCAGACAATTGTTCTTAGCCCAATTGTAAACATTTAACAAGTCAATATTACATACATTTATACATTCATCAATTTGACTTAACGGACGACTGACAGACATTTGAACATCATCTGCATACATATGAACATTACACATAGACAAAACATTTGGCAGGTCATTAACATAGATTTTAAACAATAAAGGCCCTAAAACAGATCCTTGTGGTACACCACGTGTGATAACTCGAAGTCCTGACCTATTAACTCCAACAACAACAGCTTGTTATCTGAGATATATGATTTTATCAGTTTAACTGCTGTTAGAAAAAAAATAAACATTCGTTGCAGTTCCGTCAACAAGAAGTCATGATTGACGGTATCAAATGCCTTGCTAAAATCAAGAAGGGTTAATAATGTAACCCTACTTTTATTGTGTTATCATTTAACAGGTTATTACTTACTAAGAAACTATTCATTTGTCCAGCTAGAAGTTTTTCAAAAATTTTGACAGGTATGGGAGTATCGAAATCGGTCTAAATTCGTCATTAGCTTTTGGAATTTGCATAATTTTTCCAATTTTCCAGGAATCAGGAAAAGTCGACGTGGTTATTCCCGTATTAAATATATGAGTTATATATCGCAAAATTTTTCCAATAATTATTTTTATAAATTTTGGATGCAGCTCATCAAGACCAACTGCATTCGACTTAATATTCAAAATAGCTTCTAACACATCACATTGACTTACACAAGCAAATTAAAAACAATTATTGGTTTTTATTTATATGTTTATGATTTGTATTCTTTTATATTTTAATGTTTTCTTATTGCAATACCAATCACCATGAACTGTACACACAAAGCTACTTCCGGAAGGCGATAACATTAGTGTGACCAAAAACGATATATAACTAAATACTTAAATATAAAGGACAATGGTATTTTTGTAAGGGATATTCCAACACTAATCATAATTATAAAATATTCCACAGACCTCAGCTTTTGCAAGATACACCGCTGGGTTACCGGAGCGACCAAATAAGGATTCGATGACTAAGATCACTGACTATCGACCGTCCGACTATTCGATCACCGAGGATAAGCGATAAAAAAACCACTCAGTAAGAAAATAAAATTGATACGGAACACACAAACGCACAGCGAAAAACCAAGCTAAAACGAAGGGAAACTGGGAAACCGAGACCCGCACGACCCCAGGACGAGAGCTTCGCCCCCGCCACAGCGACGCCCAGCAAGATTGGCCGGAGTCACCACCACGAGTGATCCTCGCGTCACCGCCTCCCCTAATCATCGGCACTGATGGTCTCAGTTTCCCCTGTTCGGCCCCTCTTGCTTTCAGGGGCTAAGATTGGAGGATATCCCGGCCGCAATATGGGAGGAAGAGGAGCCCATGGACAGGAGATTCGGCGGTTTCCACGCTGCCGCCGCGCCCTACCAAAGAGGCCTCGCCGGAGGGACCAACGGCGTCGTCAGCCGCCAGGAGCCGAGCGCTTGCCCTTGCCCTCATCACTGGACCAACAACACCGAAGCCCAGCGGAATTCCACCACTACCCGGCAGCCCAATCAAAACCCCGGACACCACCACGACAACGTTGACACCGCCAGACGTCGAGGCGCCCACCTTAGCCAGAGTCTCCAACGCTGGGCAAGAGCCAACGGGAGCCAAAAACGTTCCACCACCGCCGGGCCGCGTAATCTTAGGCCGTGGGACGAGTGGCGCTGGCGATTCCGGGGAGGCATTGCGCCCCCACTTCTGGTCCCGTCAGGGCTCGTTCCATGCCTACGAAACAACCAGCAACGACCGGCGCCCTGGACCGCAGCTGAGGCCTGCTCACCGGACACAACCTCCGAAGAGGAACTGGTCGATGACGAAGAGGAGAACGACGAGGAGCCGGACCTGATTGTCCGAGCCCCCGCCGAATGGACCACGCCGGGGGGCTAGCTTCCTGCCGCCCTACTTCAGCGGGTGCAGGAGAAAGTACGCCGAACCCCGGGACGGAGCCTTCGATACCTCGATGAGGTCGGAGGACAACGATACCAGGTTCAGGTATCACGGAACGGCCGCAGGATCCGGATTACACTCCCTCCCCGAGGTAGGAATGGAGTGTGAGGAACCATCCTGGTCCCCACAAGGATATGTAGATATGTATATGTATTGGAGTGGGCGGAGTTGTTCAAGAAAATATTCCGAAACTTCTGGATCCGGGGATGTGGTCGTCGCTGGGCGAATAGATGGTGTGGTTGTTGTAGTTGTTCCTGCTGCTGTTGCTTCCAAAGAAGAGGAAGAAGACGGCGGTGGTAGCTTCAATCACTTTATTTGTACACTTCAAATTAAAGACTTACTTAAATCTAACATAAGAAAAGCCGCGGGACCGTGGAGTGGTGAATCTCTTGCCGGCTGGAAGGAGGGAGATCGAGAAGAGAGAAGGAGAGAGCGGGCAGCGGTGCTTGCGAGCGAAGGCGAAAGCTTTGAGGGCAAGCGCTGGCCGCTTACACTGCCGCTCCGCTGTTCGCGCCCTTCTGGCGTGAACATTTTCCCCCCTTGCGTAGGCAAAGAGATCCCTGGCCAGCTAGACAGCAGGATCGGCCTCCTCATTCCGTACATGCTCTAGAAACGGTCCATCTGATCACCGCGTTCTGCGCGACGGGCAACCCATCCTCAAGTTTTAGGAACCCCAGTTGGATCAGCTTCGGGTACACCTCTGATCCCAACACGAGGGTTGCCGGCCGGTGGAAGCGTTCGTCCGCGAGACGAACGTCGTTGAATTTGGCCCTTGCGGCGTCGCTCAGAGCCCGGATGGGTGTCCGGATCCTTAGGCTGGGGTCGATTTTCAGGACGACCTTGAGTTGGGAGGAGGTTGTTCGGGACGGGATTGTCACTGAACAAACCTCGCCGTCTCCAAGCCGGGTGATGGGCAGCCGGAACGCAGACGCCAACGACCGATCAATGCTGCTAACCGGCATGCATGGGTCGATCATGGCCCCGGCCTCGAAGGTCTTCGAGCCCGTGTCCAGGATGATGATGGCTGTCGGCAGGATGTGAACTGCCCTCTTCTGCTGTCCCGTTGCAACTGACGGAGACGCGACGGAGACCTTCGGGCGAGGGCGATCGTTGGCTACTGGGGCTGGCGACCAAGACCGGGAGATGGACATCCTGGTTGGACGAGGTGCAGCGGTATGGCCCTCTCTGCGCGTCGGACGTGGAAGCGATGCCGGGGTCGGAGCGGGACGGACCTCGTGCATGTGCAGCAAAGTGTGGTGGTCTCCTCCATATCCTCATATTGCAGGGTTTGGGAGGCAGTGAGGCGGCCGCAAGCCCTTAAAAGGCCGTGCTGGTCAATGAATGGGAACAAATTCAACAACGGACTTGACACTGGAAGGGGCATTTTCTCGGTCAGATGCTTCAGCTCTTGGCCATATGCTCTGCGTTGCGCAATGGAGGTCAGAGTTCTTTCTGCCTCCCGGATCTCTTCACTAGTAGGTCGTGAATTTGGCAAAGGACGAAACTTTGCGGCAGCGCTTAAGGAAGCGTTGAACATAGGCCAGAACTCGAAGGGCCTTATTCAATTTGGAAAAACGTTCGAGGAAGTCGATAGACGGGCCCTTGACAAAATGCACTTTGACCGCGCGCTGCTCTAGCTCTGTCACTGGAAGAGTGTCGCTTTGCGCTGGCCATAGCTCTCGTGGCCCTTGCAGCCACTCTGGTCCGTGCCACCAGATATGATTTTCTGCCAACTCATTTAGGGATACGCCTCGACTAGCTAGATCGGCGGAGTTTAGTTCAGATCGAACGTGTGCCCAACAGTCGAATGGTGTCGCCTGCGTGATCTTGGCAACTCTGTTGGCCACAACCAGGCTAGAACAGTTTTGGAATCTGTCCAGCAGCGGATCTCTGAACTGGCGGTTGGCATTTGCGGAAGGATTGATGTCACCATTTCGGTTAACAGTACGGCACCACAGAGCTCTAGCCGAGGAAGGGACACGGTTTTTACCGGAGCCACTAGTGTGTTGGCGGTAAGCAGACGAGTCAGGTTCTTTTGCCCCATCTCGACGCGGAGGTAGATAGCCGCTCCATAGGCTTTCTGCGACGCGTCACAGAATCCGTGATGTTCTATAGTTACCTACGGCTGATACCAGACCCATCTCGGAACGCGGATCTGTTTGAGGTCGGAATACTCATCTAGGAAGGATTGCCACCTCTGACTCATTTCGGTGGGAAGCTTATCGTCCCAGCCTAAGTTCTGCAACCAAATCTCCTGCATGAACATTTTGGAACGGATTATGAACGGCGCGAGCCACCCGGCAGGATCGAACAACCTAGCGATTTGGGACAAAGCTTCCCGCTTTGTGTGGGAGGGTTCCAAAACTATTTCAGGGGGTGTAAAATAGAACTCGTCAGACTTTGCCCTCCACCGGATACCGAGCGTCTTGGCCGTGCTTTCGGCATCGATGTCAAGGAACTCGCTATGAAGGAGGTGCTCGGCCGGGACGTCTTTAAGGACGCTTTTGTGGTTTGAAGTCCACTTTCTCAACGGAAACCCGGAGGCACTTAGAGCTGCATGCAACTGTCGAATGGAACTTTGGGCTTCGTTTACGGAATTCGCCCCTGCCAGTACGTCGTCAACGTACATGTGCTGCTTAATGATGCGGCTGGCCTTTGGAATGGCCTTGGATGTCCTCTGCCAGCTGCTACAGTACTCGAATGGCGAGGAAGGGGGCGCAGTTGACCCCGAAGGTAACTGTTTTTAATTCAAAGTCTCGGATATGACCTTCCTTGTTTCGGAACAGAATTCTTTGAAATGGGGTATGCTTTGGATCGACCCAGATCTGACGATACATTTTTGTAATGTCCGCACTGAAAACGTACTGAAAATAACGCCATTTCAGGATCTGGATCGTTAGATCGGATTGTAGGACTGGACCAGCATGAAGGATATCATTTAAACTGGTCCCATTTGCTGACGGACTTGAAGCGTTAAATACAACGCGAAACTTTGTAGTGGTGCTTTCGGGCTTAACATGTGAATGATAAGGAAGATGATAGGTCGGAGAACTGTGAGTCGACGGAACTTCTTTAAGATGACCCTGATCCAGGTACTCCTGGATCACGGTGTCATATTGCTCTTTTAGGGGAAAGTCTCTTTTTAAACGGTTTTCGTTTCTAAGAAACTAAAACAACGCAATGGACCTTGAATATCCTAAATTGGATCCGGCATTTTCGGGGTCGCGGAACGGAAGCGTTACCACGTATCTCCTGTTTGCGTCTTTCCTCGTGGCTTGGAGGAAGTTCCTTTCGCAATAGGAATCCGACTCTTTTACCATCTTGACTGGTAGATCCTCCACCTCCCAGAACTTGCTGATAAGCGTGTCGAGCGATTCAGGGTCTTCTATTTGGTGCACCTGGGTCGTGAAGGATGCGACCCGTTTCGGATTACCCCTGGAAATCGGCCCCGTTAGCACCCACTCAGAAATAGTTTCTTGGCCCAGGAGCGAGCCGCAAATATTTTGTCGGGTGCCATCCATCATAATGGACGGTAGAATGTCAGCCCCGATCAATATATCAATTTGAGAGCTCTCAAAGAAGGTAGGATCTGCCCAGCGGAGTGCGGGCAGGTTCTTCAAAGAATCCCGAGGGATCGGGTGGGAGGGGAGTTTGCCCTTTAGTTCCGGAAAGACGTTCCGGTGTCTAATTGTAGACCTGGCTTGGACGGAGAGCGAATCCCGAAGTGACACAGCTTCGAGGACTTCGCGGAGACAGATTGATTTAGCCCGGAGACTTGGGTCTGGATGCTACGGAATGGCAACTTGATGAGGTTAAACAGGCGTTCTGAAATGGACGTCGCCCCTGAACCCGAGTCGATTAAGGCTCGTGCTTGGTAGTTCGTCCCCAAATGGCACACATCAATGATAGCTGTGCTCAGTAGAACGGCTGAAGTGCCGGAAGCGAAAAAAGTTTGCACCGCTGAAGGGCTTGCCGATGCATTTCTGCTGAAGGGTCTTGGAGATTGCTGTGTAGGGGACGAGGAGGTTGAGGAACTCACATTTTTGGAATTTGGCGGGCTGCGATGCAGCAACATATGGTGCCTGCCTTTACAGGTAAAACAGCTGTGCGTGCTCGTGCAGTCACGTAGCTGATGACCTCTTGCGAAACAATTCAGACATAGCTGCTTCTTTTTTATGTAGGCGGAGCGCGCGTCAACAGACATTTGGAGAAAACGCGGGCACAATCTTACCGGATGTTTCTCCTTGGAGCATAAGTCACATCCTTTCTGTTTGGTACTGACCTTGGTCTCGAAGGATTAAAGCTTTTTTGGAACTGCCTGAGTCGGTTTCATATCTTCGATGGCTTCCAATGTCCGGTACCTTTCGCTCAGGAAGGCATTCATTAATTCCCAAGCTGGGATTTCGGATTTGGCAGTTAAGGATTGTTCCCATAAGGAAAGGGTCTGCTTCGGCAGTTTGCTCGCGCAAAGGAAAACCAAAAGACAATCCCAGTTGTCTGTGGATACGTGAGAATGCGCTATCGCTGTTAAACACGCCTGAATCGTGGATTGTAGCTCCTTTAGAGCATAACCAGATTCTTGCGAAATTGAACTCAAGTTAAAAATGACCTTGAACTGGCTGTTGACTAAAAGTCGCCTGTTTTGGAACCGATCTCGAAGCGCCTCCCACGCCGAAGCAAAGTCGTCATTCGTGAGAGGAGATTTCGAAACGATTGCTTTTGCTTCGCCACTTGTTTTTGTGAGAAGATGGAACAGCTTCTCGACCGGTGTCAGCCTAAGGTTGTTTACATAAATTGCCGTGAATAGGTTCCGGAAAGTGGGCCATCGGAGGTAGTCGCCATCAAAGACTTCCGTGTCGCATGGAGGTAAGCGGCAGCCGGAAGAAATTAGCGGCTGAGAGGGTGCTTGCGCGACTTGAGGCGATGCTCTGTCAATGGTTTCGCCAATTTGTGCTGCACATGACTCATATACTGAATAGCAGTAGTCATATTTGGCCTGGAGAATAGGCACTGTGCTGAGGGATCCTTCTTGGGCAATTAGGTCAGAGCATGTTTCGTAATCTCTTTCCACTTTGTCCCATAAGGCTCGCACCTGTTGCAGACGGACTTGCAACGTATGTAAGGACGGAGAGGCTTGATCAGGAGTGTTGATCTTTGCTTCGAAAAGGCTTACACGATCGCTGGCGGCGATGAATTTATGCAACGCTGCGGTTGCGGGAGTTGGTTGCTCTGCGGGTGCCGTTTTTTTTTGTGGTAGCGCGTGTGACTCGGAGGAATTCAGTCCCGACAGAAGAGGGCTTTTCGGGCTTTATCGATAGGGAAGACTCGCTCGACGCTTTCGTCACTGGTCGGGAAATGACATTCTGAGGAGTTGTCTTTGAGCTGGTCGGTGGAAACTCCCTTGCTCTTGGAGTGGACGTCGCGGTTCTGACCTTTGGACTAGCGGACTTGGGTGCTGGCTTACCGCGAGTGGGTAGCGGAGAATGCGGGCTTAGTTTTGTTTCTTTTCCAGGGGCGGATGTTACTTTCTTGTCTCCCTCTAGGGGTATACTCAGCTGTGCCCTAGGAGAAGGAAGGCAAGGAGGCCTGCAATCCGCAAAAAAATGTGGAAATGAAAAGAAACTACCAAAATGGCCACCCGGATCTGGATGGAAAATGTAAATCCCGTTGCAGTTCGGGAAAAAGTTGTAATCGGAATCTTGGATATTGGAGCACGAAAGAAAAAATCGCACTCTTTGTGAAATAACACCCCAATAGAAATTCGATTAACTGGAAAAGCTTAAATGAAGCACAAACTAGCTACAATTCGGTACAAAAATAGCTAGGATGAAAGACGAAACAATAGCTCAATTGAAATAAAAATACGCTAAAATTCCGTACGAAAAGTAGCTAGGACGAATTACGAAACTAGCTAGACTAAATTACCAAAAAATAGCTGGACTAAAGTCCAAAAGAGTCAAATGAACAAAAAACAAGCAATAGCTAGAATGACTTATAAAAAGCAGAAAAAAATATAACAAAACAAAAAAATAGCGAACAATGGAAAAATTTAGAAAAACTAGAAAATATATCTAAATTATATAAAAAACTAGCTACCCACCCAATGGAAAATCTAGAAAATAGCTAAAAAATATATCTAAATATATATTAATGGACAATTTAGCTATTTAAATTGGGTGAATTATTCGCCAATTAATTGTTATGATTGTTTCCGCTTTGGTTCAGGAATACGAATAACCCTGTGCGGCGATCAACCAGCCGTCGGGACACTGAGTGAGGATATGAGGCCCGCAACACGCTTTATATAGGGCTTGGCGCAGCTTCGTGTGACCGCCGTCGGTATGGAATTTGGCCAATTGTAGTATGGCCAAAAAACGGTAGGTCCAGTGTGCCCTCGCTCGGTGGCGCGCGCGCGTAATTATTTAAATTCGTATTTTTTTCTCAGAATTTAGGAACACACCGAAAAGCGTGACAAACGCATGCGAAACATAAACAAAAAAAAATCCAACAAACACGCCAAAAAAAAACCAAGCTGGAAGGTTGATTACTTCGGGTGGAACTATTAGACAATTGGACATTTTTTAGAAACCGGACAAAAATACCAGAACGATTCTGTTGAAAAACCCGCCAAAAAATGGCCAGAAAATAATTATTTGGTGTATATAATTATTAAATAATTATTTGAATCGGCTTTTAAAAATTTTGTCTTCGGACTTATTTATTTTATTTATGCTTCGATTATAGGCTTTTCTCTCGTCGACACTGGGTCGCTGTTCTTGGTCAGGGCAGTGAAGAGCAAAGAGGAGACAAAAGAATTTGCACTAGGACAGGCCTATGTAAGTCGCGACTGTGTGTATGTATTTGGAATTGAATAGCGGGGACTTGCAAATATATATGTACGTGTGCAAATGTTGAAGGTTTGCCGCTCAGCGCAGAATAGCGGGGTGCTGGAATATATATGTGTCTGAATGTTGGAGGTTTGCCGCTCAGCGCAGAATAGCGGGGAGCTTGCAAATATATATAAATTGGAATAAAAAAGGCAATATTTTATTTTATTCTTTATGTCATAACTTTTTTATTTATTTTTGAGCGAAGGGATATTTTTTTTCCTTAGATTTGGATTTGCTTTTTATTATTTTGTAAATATATTTATTTTATTTAAATTGGTTCAGTGTATGGACAAATTTTATTTTTATGTATATGTCGGGTTGTTGGTGACAGGAGCCTCGTCGTCCGTTCGTCCGTCCATATCGACGTCACTCATGATGACCTTCACCACTCAATTTATAAGCTGCGCGCGTTTAACGAGTCCACTTGCGTCTACTTTGGCTTCTCAACCCTTAATGCCCCGTTTCGTACAGACTGCTTTTTGTCTTTTCCATTTTTTGGCATTCCCTTTTCATTATGTCTCTCTCTCTCACTCTAACCAAGCAGCGCAAGTGGCCACGTTCAGCAACAGCTATATCGCTCTCATTCTAGCAGAGTCCCGTTTATAGATAATTCATCTATTCATACTCACACATTGACAATGAATAGGAAAACGAATAACAGCAGAAGGAACATGGAGAAGAAGTAAATAACGACCAAGCGCATACACATTA
>VNJU01005384.1:0-77626 GCA_008042675.1 Drosophila seguyi | reverse complement strand
GGTTGCAACACTCTCCGTTTTGTTGTGAGCCAACTTTTTTTTTATCGAGGTCTTCCAATCAACCCAAGCCTTTAAAGTAAAAGCATTGTAAAACTCAAAGTAAATTTTAAGTAATCGCTAATAAATCCTACCTTTTTCCATCCACCAACATCTTTAGTTGTTGGACCTGCGACGTTCAACTCTTCTGCCAGAGCTGACCACTTGGCCTCCACCGCCACTCTGTCTCCCTTTGTGTAGCCTCTGGCAATTTCTTCATTTTTCTCTTCTATTTTTATGCTTCCTCCTTATAAAAAGCGTTAATAAAATAAATTTGTAAACGTTTTTATTACTTACATTGTTCAAATTTAACTGCGTGCGCCGGTCAGCTGTTTTCGTGGCAGTGGTGCGAAATTTCTCACAGATAGTGTTGCACAATTCAACTCTGAAAAGAGTTGCCGAGGTTGAGGAAAAATTTCCCTTCACATTACGCACGGTTTGTACAGAATTTTAATTGGTGTTTTTACCAAACCCAATTTTTTTTTAATGTGCACTAATAATAGTTCTTTGAATATAAGAACAAATAAAAATACAATTGCTAAAAATTAATAATAGGCATATTCCATATGTTTATTGGAACCCTGACAACCCTCATAATGTCCCACTCAGTTCCGACTTTTTCGGTCGGAATCCGGTCGGATTTCGCAATTTTGCTGAAAGCTAGAATCGAACTGAATCTAAAGTGCAACCAAAAAAAAATTTTTATAAATCAAGTGTGCCACCTTCAGAAAATTCAGAAATGCAGTAATGTTCCTGAAACATCAGAGAATGAAATACAATTTACATTTGCAATTTTCAACATCGCCTTGTATTTTAAAATAATTAATTTATAAGATTGCGGATCTGAATCCGCCGGCACAATAGCAGTCGGAAAGTTTCCGAGCGGCTTCGCTCGGAAGTTAACAGAGACTTAACAGAGGGAAATACGAATCAGAGGGGATTTTTCGGAAGTGAAAACTAGAACAGGTCTGGGAAATCCGAATCCGAGTAAATTTTTCCGAAGTGGAAACTGGAACAGGCCTGTATATCTCCACAGTCTAGGTTGTCATTATTTACAATATAAATATAAATGCGAAAGTGGAAGACTTACACAAACTGTGCAGCATATGAACGGGCACCTTAGAACGTGCCCGTTCAAATCTTACCAATTCTTCTAAACTGTAAAAGGAATCCGCCCGCATATGACATCTCGCTCAAACTTTCTACATGGATGGCGGCAAATAATCGGATTGTGTTTCCCTCGTTCTGCAATCCAAGAAGTGCAGTATACAAATTTGTAATTTTTAGACTGGATTTGTGACTTAACTTTGTTCCTAATTTCTTATTGCAACTTATTAAAAAAATTAAGTGTTATCTATAATCTATATATTTCTTTTTATTGTGATTTTATCTCTTTTGCATTATGGCGTTTATAAATCAAAATAATCAGAATGATTATCAGCGTGGAATACCCGCTAACCAGCAACGAAGGCCTCAACAAAGGCCAATAAGACAGATATGATAGGATGTTCCAGTACAACCAGGAAAGAGCTGGTACATCCTGGGCTCAACAATCTTAGTTTTTTAACATAACCGTGCATTAGAACGGCTTCCACGCCCAGCGCAAAATATAATTTGAGCTTTAAGGAGGACATACTTAGCCTCCTGCTGTTAACTCATCTTGAATTATTGAAGATCTGTTTGGATTACAGATCTGAACTTCCGGAGTCCTCTTCCCCCCAGCGTTGCAATATTTATAAAATACTGCCTTATTAAAGGGTGCCATTGGGAGAGTTTTCTTGGTCACAGTGGAATCGATCAATCCAGCCGGGATGAATCGGTAAGCCTGGACCCGAAAGTCTGCCGACAGCGGCTTACGGTTGCCTGACTCGCAGGCTAACCTCAACCGACCGCTGTCGGGCGCTAAGTGAATAGACTCTAGGGTTATTGATAATATATCAAAATATCAATATATCGATATTTTTGTCTAAAAATGATATATTTATATCGTGATATTTGTTTGCCCAAATATCGATATTATGATATTTTTTGATATTTTTTATTTTTGGGATTTGATTTGGATTTGGAGGATTTCATGAGCTGATGATGATGATGAATAAGGAGAGCAATGAGCTTTAATTATATTTTGGCTTGCCAAGCTGCATGGGAAAGTAATCCCCTTATGAATAGCACACAAGTCAACAATGCGGGGCCTTTACCATAAGGTACCTGGTTACGCCGAGTAGCTCAGTGCCTTCAGAGCGTAAAATGCGTAGTTTGTGACTGATACACAAATAACACAACGAGTCTTCCTGGAATCTCATAACTCAAAAAACTGGAAATAAGTAGTAATTTTGAATGCAATTTGTTTAAGCACTATATGTATTTTAATGCATTATTATTATTATCTGTAATATATATTTAGAATATCCATGAAGTTAAAATTGTTATAAGAAACTTTTATATTTTTATTGTGGGGGGAAAATGAATTTAAAAAAATATCAAATATATCGTTCCAGCGGGCGAACGCGCTTTTGAATTTGAATCTTCTCCAGACCGCGCTTTGTATTCACCTTTTTTCCCGTTTTCTTCTTCCTCATTTTAAATTATTTTATTTTGTTTTTTACGCAATATTCGATTATACTTATCTTGTGTTACCCTTATCTCTTCGTCTTAATTTTATTTATTCTTATATGTACATTATGTGCGCTGCACATCACATATGTTGAAAACTAGATAAGTTTAATATATATTTTTATAGCCTTGCAGGGTATTATAATTTTAGTCAGAAGTTTGCAACGCAGTGAAGGAACTTTCCAACCCTAGTAGTGAGAGCATATAGAAGACTATCTGCAAAGTTTCGTTCAGATAGCTTCAAAACTGAGGGACTAGTTTGCGTAGAAACGGACGGGCAGACGGACAGACGGACAGACGGACAGACGGACATGGCTAGATCGACTCGGCTGTTGATGCTGATCAAGAATATATATACTTTATAGGGTCGGAAATGTCTCCTTCACTGCGTTGCAAACTTCTGACTAAAATTATAATACCCTGCAAGGGTATAAAAAAACATGTACCAAGACTTAATTTTAATTTTTAAATATTTGAAACTTATAGCTCTTGTTTACCACTATAATTGGTGTTAAGGTCGATTTCGGACAATTGTTACTTTTCAAGATAATTACAAAAATGAAAGAAATTTGCACGCGACACAGGCAGAAGTCACTTTTTCGCAAACCAGTTCAAGCACTGATTTCAGCGAAACTTGATGAAAGATTTTCGTGCAAATAATTTTAATGTATTATAATAATTAATCTTAATAATGTATATGAGTTCACTTAAAAATATTAAGTAGTTTTTTTTAAATTAAATTTGAATTACTGTCGCACGCGACATGTCGCACGCGACATTTTTTTCCATCATATTTTTTTAATTGTTTTAAACTTCTTAAGTAAATTAGAAGAACAAAAAAAACATTTAAAATTTTTTTAAATATATTTAACAATTTTTTTATTTTTAAAATTAAATTTCAAACTTAACAAAATGTTTTCAATAAAGTTACAAAAATGTACATATTCTTTTTATATGAAAAACTTAATTACCTAACTTAAATTATATAATTGAAGTCAAAAATTAATTTTAGATGAGTATGCTGTTCTAGCAGCTTTCGTCTGTTGGCCATTGCAATCAAACCACTGGATCTGGCTTATACCAGGTATGTTTTGCACATCCTTCCATTTTTCGTCTAACTTATAGTACAGTGACATATTATCAATTTGTTCAGATGATATAAAATAAATTTTAATATTATTTATGTTGTTTTCCGCACATTGATAAAATGAATGTGCATCTGGTAGCACAATGTTTTTTGATTTGGTTATTTGCCACACTTTTCTTTTTATTACGGCTCCAACTCCGTCAACAGCTCCCTTTCCGTGAGAACTGGCAAAAAAGTTCCATTCAATATTTACACATTCACTGTGGTTTAAAATGTCGGTTAAACTGCTTAAAATATACTTATTTTTAAATTGTGAGCAGCTGCCATCAGAAAATATTCTTACTTTTGGAAAACTTCCAAAAATTTGTTTAATTTCACTTATGAGATGCAAAACAAAAATAAAAACGTCATGTTTGTTATGCGTGAGTTTATCGCTTACAATGGCAAACGACTGTGAAGCACCAGCAATCCAAGCTACGCAAGTAAAAACTGTTACCTGTTGTAGCTAAAATGAGCACTTTGGATTTCATTTTGGTGTGTCAACCGATAATTTTCAGCAAAATCAATTTGAAGAAGGAGCTCACATGGCTTTAGGTTTTTTTTAGTTTCTTCGAAATATTTTTGCTGGGCTCTTTTGACATAAAAATGGGTTTTAAATGATGAAAGCTTAGCTTCTATTTCTTTTATTAAATTAGATAAAGTTGACGTTGTATTCGAACGCACCATATAATTCTCAATTTTACGCCATTGTTCCCAGTTAATTTCATCTTCCATACTACTCAAATATGCAAGGGGAATTAGTTCATCTCTAATATTTGTAAAACACTTCGTACAAGTGCTTGTCATGCAATATTCCTTTTGAATATCGCAGCAAACTGCTTTAAGAAATGTTTCGAAATTTCTGGGAAAAGATGGAATCACATTGGAGCAACTTTGTAAAAGAAAATCGAAATTAGCATGATGCATGCAAACACACATATTGTTCGGCATTTTATTTGTCACTTGGACATGGCGAGGTCGGATTTTAAAAAAGGTTGACAAGCCTACCTTTTCGCTCGGAAAACATTTCTTAAATAATTCATACGTTTCGGACACTGTCATTAACATAAAGCGCTTAGCCACTAATTTGCCCTCAACAATAATAGTGTCTTTTTTACCTGCAGCTTGCACACTTATATCGTCGTTTTCATAAAAGTTTGTGATGGCATTAACTAAGTTATCTGAAATGTGTTTGTTGAACTGCTTCAAATATTTATTTTGTTCATTCTTATTATATTTCTTTCCAAGAATTTCCAAAACTTTTATTTTTTTGTGAAAATCTTTGGGCAACGCTCTCTCCACTTTTTTTACTGCTTTTCCTAAAGTTTGATAGCAACTATAGGGCTCGACTTGTTGTTGGCGGGCGCGGTAGTCATCGAAGAGTTTTTGGCGCCTCTCCTTTTGTCTTATGCGATCATATTTTCGTTTTTCCTCAATTATTTTCTTATTAGCTTTAGTCATCCTTTTCCACGTTTTTCTGGCCTTTCGCATTCTTTCCTGGTTCTTTAATTTATGCATTTCCATTTTCTTTTCATTACTTTTAAAGTTTTCTCTCCATCTTCTGCAATTTAATTTGTTTTTCTCGTTGCCCTCATTCATCTACATTAAACAAAACATTTTTAACGAAAAAAAAAAATTTTTTTTTTACTTACCATGTCGCACGCGACTTACTTAAAAAAATTTTGAAAAACAACGATGTGCGTATATTTAACCAAAATATATTTTATTAAATTTGGTGTCCAAATATATGTTTGGACACAAGATTAGATGATCACTGGAGAAGAGCTTTAGGCGCACTGATAACAAATGTTCTTTTTCGATGTCGCACGCGACAGTAATATAAACTGATAAGCCCATAAGGAATTTACCGAAATTAGCTATCGCATCGTCTCTTTTATATTTTTCACATATTTTTCAAATATATACCTAGATGTAGAAGAGAGAATATCAATTCATGAGACCTCTCTTTAAGAAAAAGAATCAAAACAAAACGTGCCATATAAATGCGGTAAATAGAACTTGTGCACTTCTTCCGCTCTGCATTGAAATATTTCAAAATGTGTTACGATTAAATGTCAAAAATGCTTATAATACTTAAATTTACTTTATTTTTTATACATATACGTGAAAAAACCTCACCTCTATAGACTTTGAATTTTTTGGCGGCGGTTGTACTTTCTGGAGAATTGCCCATATTCATATAGTTTGAGACATGGCCATTTTGTAATTTTCAAAAATTAAATTTTATCAAAATCGGACTACTATATCATACAGCTGCTATAGGAACGTCCAAGAAATTTACTGAAAACTGTTTTTCAGCTCAGAGATGTTGCCATTTTATATAATTTCAGAATTTCGGTTTTAATTTAAAGTAAATTGGATGAATATATCATATAGCTGCCATAGAAGAGATCTTTAAATGTAGAGAAAAATGCAAAACTGTGAATGTAAATCTGTTACTGTAACACTGTAAATGTACTATGAATAGGAAAATGTTAAAAGCGATGATAAAAAATGATCCAATTGTGAACTGCAAGGGTATACAAACTTCGGCGTGCCGAATTTAGCCTCTTTTCTTGTTTTTATATAAAGTACGGTGCTGGTACCGAAACACACCGAGCTTCTATGGAAGTAAAATATATATAATCAAAATACTCCGGCAATTGTCTCTATTTTAAGTAATTATTGTTATCATCTACCAAAACCGCTTTAAACAGTTATTCCTTCTGACGGAGATCCTGACGTTGTTATTACCTCATGGGACTTGAGAAATTTCTTAAAGTAGAGAAGCTCAGATGCTGTCGAGTGTTGGCATCCGATATCCCAATATAAAACAGGAACAGGAACAGAAACTTCGGCATGCCGAAATTTAAATACCCTTGCAGCAAGTAGAAGAAAAAGAAAAAAAATATTCTTACTATTTGCTCTCTCGGGTACTGACATAAGATAAATGTTGCGAACGAACTAAATGTTGCGAGCAACAAAGCCAAACAGCTGTGATGTTGCTTTCAAAATAAATGAATTGATATATACATTCCTACGGCAGCTATATGATATAGTGGTCCGATTTTGATATAATTAAAACCAAAATTCTGGAATAATACAAAATGGCCATGTCTCAAATTTTATGAAAGTATGTGGAAAATTGGCTAAGTTCGATTTTTCTCTCAAAATTTTCCGATCGGTCCTATGGCAGCTGCAGTAGTCCGATCTTGATAAAATTAAAAACCGAAGTTTCAGAAAAATCCTTAAAGTTCAAAGTGTCCAACTATCAACTCTCCAAATAAACATTTTTATTGCTCGGTGGCGTCACACATTTTTAAGGCATAAGAATAAGAATAAAAACCTATAGATTAATCAAATAGAATATAAGGAAAACAAAAGAGGTAAATTAAAAGGAGAAAAAAATAAAACAGAATAAAGGATGAATACGAAGCGAGGCCGGGAGGAAATTCAAATTCCAAAGAGCTAGCGCGCACAGGAACGCAAACGGTCACACTGGTGCGCCCAGGTAAGAGCAACACAAAAAAAGGAGAATTCTACACAGACGGCGGGCACACTAGACCTCGCCATGCCCTATATATAACGGGCCGTAGCCAGGGATTCTTCACTCGACAGTCGGCAGCGATCGGGTGAGGTAAGCCTACTTAGTGGCAAGCATCATTAGCAACGCGGAAATTGGGTCAGAGATCTCTAACAGCAATCACGCATGAAATTATTCGATGATGTGGTACCGCACAATATTTTTGTTTCTAGAGGCGATGGTTTGAGTTGCACAAAGTATTCTCTTTGAGAACTTTACGTAGGTTCGGTTTTAGCCTGTTACTCTTCTTAGATGACTTGATAATCTGTTTGGATTTCACTGAAGGTAAAATTTCAATATTAATAAGCCGCTAACTTAATAAAGGGTGACACATAAAAAAAGTTTGTCAATTTTGCGACATTTTTGTTTGGAATTTTAACTTTCTTAACCTTCTGCTGTTAACTGTTCTTGGATGACTTGATGACCTGTTTGGATTACAGAATCTGACCTTCCGGGTGACTTCACGGAATTATTTTCTTGGAGTGTGCATGTAGAACTCCATTATTAATAAGACTCTGCATTGTTAAATGGTGCCATATAGATATAATCAAAAATGTTATTCTGACTTGGTTCACTGGTCAACCCGTAACTCAAAAATGGAAAGTACGCTGATAATTTTTGCCATTCGGTGCCATTCTCTTCTATATAATCTAGACAGATATCTAGATTTTCAAGAACCGATCTTACATTTGTTTTCCCTTTTTGCCCAGTGGCCTCGTTATTTGCAAAAGAAGCTTGAAATGAATTGGCTTCTGGGCAAATATTGAACAAATTTTTCATTAATAATTGTAAGGAATTAATATCTGCATAAATTGAAGCCACTGCCGAAGAAGGCTTTAAGTTTGTATCGATGTACTTCCTTGTTAGTTCTAATTGTACATTTTCTTCACCTCTGTTATAGGTGGAATTATAAATTTTATTAAAACTAATATTTTGGGCTTGGCCATCACAATATTGCAAAACAATATTTTTTAACTGGCTTGCGTCCCAAAGCATGCGGACTTTTGGGCTTGCATTGGCAAACAAAACGTTTACTGCCTCGCCGTCTGTAATTAAAGCTAGCAAATATTTATCTAACTTACACCTACCTAAATCCTCTAATATGAATTTCTTCATCTTTGAAAGTTCAGCTCCTATTCCATGGTGCACATTTACATATATAAATAATTTGAAATTGCGATGCATCATACGATTGCATCGCAAGTGTTTATTCTATACTTCGATAGCGTTATGTCTGGCATAAACAGTGAATCGAAACATATAAAAAAAGACTTCTGCCATATTTCTGGCGTTATGGTGGACATAAGGTTTACGCTGCTATACCCTTCCTTTTTTAATAACATAATAACTTTACCGAACTGTTCTGCTTTTTCATTAAAATTTTTCACACTTTGTGTGTGGTGTCGGAGGAAGACTCTGGAGACGAAAAAGAGGTCGAGGAATTAACAAACTATTTGTTAAGTGAATCCCCATCCCCAGATACCGGTGGTTCAGGTGCAACTTTAAAAAAATATCAAATAAAAATGTTTAATACATAATAAAAGGAAAAGAAAAAAATTCTGAAAAATAGGTCTATAAGAGGGATCGATCCTTGTTCGAACGAAATCTAGCAAGCGTAGTGCTGAAAAGCATTTAAGACGCCGTTTTTTGTACTGAAGGGCAATAAACAAAATTTTTGGTGAAAGCCATCTTTATTTTTATTTTCTTATTAACAATTACATTTAGTAACTGTTACGCCGCCGCTGCTGCTGCTGCCGCTGCTGCTCGCCTAAAATAACCATCGCTTCCCCTCACTTGGAGGGAAACTTGGAAAGCCATCAAATTTCGGCTTCTTCTATTCATCGGCGTCGGCGTCGGCCCAGATCCGCGGTGGGCTCCACACCCACGCGTAGATCCGCGGTGGGCAGATCCTGCTCGCCCAAGCGCAGATCCTCCGACGCCCCCGCGGTTGTCTCCTCCACGCCATCCTCCACGAGACCCTTCGAAAAAGTATATGTATATATATATTTTTTTTTATTGTGGGGGGAAAATGTATTTAAAAAAAATATCAAATATATCGATATTTTTAAGTGATATTTTAAATATTATCATCATTTTTTTTATAAAAAAAAATATCATCGATACGATATTTTTAAAAATATCCGACAACCCTACCAAAATACAAACAAATTACAAAACTAAATTTTATGAAACTTTGAAGCGAGGGTAAAAGAAGGGGCCCCGGTTTCAATCTTAGAGCTGATCTGAAAAACAACAAAAAATATATAACATAAAGTTACGGCTCTCCAATTAAAGCCTTTTTACAATCATGTTTTTTAATTTATGAATTTTTTTTTTAAATTGTAAACATTTTTATTTTTTTATAATTCTAGTGTATAAGAAGATTTAAGACCAAATTTCAAGTTAAGTTCAATAGAACTTGAGATATCATGGCAACCATTTTGAAAAATGTAGGTTAAGGCGTTTAAAGTTTCGGGTTTCAGCTGAGTTAGTATAGAAGACGTGCCACTAAAATAAACATTTCTCTGGAAATATTTAAAATTCCGACACATCATTTTAAGGATACGTTTTTAAAAAGCTAAGCTTTGAATATCTAAAAATAAAAATACTTAAAGCCAATTTTTTTCCCCCTGATGAGTTTTGGTGAGCATTTCGTGGACTTTGCGAAAATGACAGAAATACCCGAATAGCTAGCAACGTTCTTCGTGGACGTAGCCTTTTTGCAATTCAACGTGTGGTAAGTTTACACTATAACGGTGGACAGTAAAAATAATTGGACTGGTATAGGGACGAAAAGGAAGAAAACCATTAAATTAGCGGAAAATAATTGTATATTTATATAATCAGGGCAAATTGTTTACTAAAATTGGGAATATCATGTAAGAAGCCTCTAGCACGCAGGTCGACTCAAGGCTTTGAATGACCAATATCGTCAGGAAGGTGGAGGTGAACTAAAAATCAAAACCCAGATTACAGCAAAGGTTAAAATTAGTTTGGAAAATATATTAACCTTATCAAGGTTCGGATAGATAGATAGATAGATGCAACTACAAGTGTTGCATTGCTAGACGAGAACCACTTATTTTACAAGACTTAAAAGATGAAAATATAGAAAAGGAATTCGAGGAAGTGACTACTGGCGTGGTGCCAGGGAAATGTCTCCTTCACTGCGTTGAAAACTTCTAAATAAAATTAAAATACCCTGCAAGGACAATACACAGAATCTAATATATTTTTTTTAATTATTTAACGAAATTTTTTAAGGCACCCTACGAACTCAATAATTTGGGGACAGATTTAATATAGCCATGGTTATATAATATTAGCAAGCCAGATTGGATAACTAAGGAACGATTGGTTGGCTTGTTGTAATAGACTTTAATTTTAATCGTATGATTTTATGTATCTGGAGCTGCATGGAGTTGATCGGTTGACTTTGGCTTTTCGTATTTATAAAAACTTTTAAGACTCTTTAACAAGAGAAAACCAAATGCAAATCACATTGACTGCACATACAATTTGCACTCAGTCTAAATAAGTACAGATATAACATAAAACTAACCCATACAAAGAAAGCCTAGAAGCTGCCAAAAAGAAAGCAAGAAGAAATCGCAAGGTTAACAAAGTAAAAGGATAATGCGAGTTAAATGCGCAAAATGGCGGAGAGAGCAATCGGTAAAACGGCGAATTCCTTTGGATTGCCCGGGGATGAGTTCTCAATTTCACAGGGATTTGGCCGAAAATCCCACATTATCAACAGTTGGCCAACGGGGCTCGAAATCAAGCTGGCACTCATTAAGCCAAATAGCTGCTGGCCCCTGGCTACGGCTACGCGAGCGTCCAATGTTGTCCTGACAGGGCTTGAAGGACAATTGTCGCCGCTGGCATGGAGGGGCCGGCACGAGGAGCTGGCGATGAGGCGAACGCGCTTTGAATGCCTAATCCTGTCAACAGTTACAGCTAAGAACAACAAGGATAACAACAACTGGCAGGAAGGCAAACAGCGATGACAACTGCCAGCGGCAAACGGCGAAAAATGTCAACACAAACCAACACACTAACACCCACATACATGCAGTCCGTGAGCGACTCTGACAGCCAGCTGAGAACTTCTCACGTACGTTAAATATTTTCATTTAGCTGTCAGCATTTATTTAAAATGGGCACACACAGCGAGAAAAAGGGTAATGCTCTGGCCATCCACTAAAGGGGATTAAGCTGGACGCTCGTTCTGCCAGCCGGAGCGCATAAATTCCGCTTGGCTGCACGAACGGTGCGTAGGGGTGTGGCCACACATAGACAGACGGACACGTAAACACAAACACACGCAGGGACACAGTTAGACAGACAGAGTGAGTGAGGAGCGGAGAGACGGAAAGGATACGTGCTTGGCAAGGCAATCGCCTTTGACATTAGTTGATACACCTCACCAGATGTGAGAGCAAAGCCTCCGTTTTAGCCATCAAATTTACGCCCCTCCTTCTCTCGACGGCCAGTCGGCGCACCAAAGTATGCAATACAATTATGCTGCGATGGTGTGATATGGATGAGCGGGGCAGAGAACGGGAGAAAGCCACACACTGTTAAGAGTGGCTAGGGCAATTCGGGGAAGAGAGCGAGAGAGCCAGCGCGTGCAGGAGCCTTCGGTAAGGGATGCTCATTTAGCTATTTTCACTACAACTCTGGCTAGGTTTTTCTTAACGAATAAAATGTATATTTATTTTGTTCGATTTTTAAAAGCGAAAAAAACTGAAAACAATTCTCTTGAAACACTTTAAAGTATGTACATATATACATATGCATGTAAAAAGCAAATTTAAGCACAAAATATGTATGCATACAATATTCGATATACATGGTGCTCTTGAGCTCTTTGCTCTCATTACCTTCGTGTTCGAGCCTAAACAACAGAGTGCTTATTTAGAAATAACCACTTATTTGGAAATAACTAGTTTTTAGACAGAAGCAAGTACTAGGTTATGCGACATCACTGCCCGTGCGATGACCGTGCTCAAGTGGCAGGCAGTGGGCCCCCGAGCTTTGCTTTCGGCCTGCGCGCGTGCAAGTATGACAAAGCTCCGGCCCAGCACAACACACATACCGCCACTCCGCTTTGCTCGTGCCACTTTGGCAGCTTCCTGCGCGTGGCCATATGGCCGTTAGGCCGACTCCACTGAGCAACAGGCGAGGGGGGAGGCGGTGGAGCTGTTCCTCTAGGGATGGAACCCGCTTATCGATCAACCCAAAGCTAACTTCTAAAGTGACAACAAATACATATCGATAATGTATATCTTTTGTACATCATTGAAATTATTTATAAGTAATGTAAAACTATATATAAAAAAACAAAGGCAACATGATTTTCTAATTAAATGTTTTCCATTTATAAAAAAAATTACAAGTAATACAATGGTAATCATACAACTTAACTTAGAACACAAAATTCATAAATGAATGGCTTCAAGGAAAAGTTGCCCAAAAGTAGGCAATAAATAACATAGCTCTTGTATCCTGAAAAAACCCCACTTAAACTCAACGAATCCTAGTGATCTACACTGGGTGTATAAGTCGGGCCCTTTCGATAGCACATCCTGTTCGATAATCAGCAAATTGAGGAAACTGCCATCTCTAGCGGCTGGCGGCAATAGTAACTGTAAACGCCGTGGCTTTTCCCGTTGCCTTTTCGACATTGTGCGGTAGTATTGTGCCTCCAGTCGCTGCGTGCGCACTCGGACGTGTTTTATCCTGTCTCGTCTCGTTTCGTTCCGCTGCGTTGCGTTGCACTGCACGCCGCAAACAACAGTTAGTTGACAGGATAGCAATAGCAGTAGCGAGCAAAGTCGTAGCGGATGTGCAGTGACCGCCAAATATCAACGATAATGTGACAAGATGGACTTTCAGAACCGCAACAACACGGCCAACAAGTTTGTCTGTCCCAGCGATAGGCAGCTGGCCCTGCGTGCCAAGTGAGTACCGTTGCAATTGTTTCAGAAACGAAAACAGAAAAGGAAAAAAAAATACAGTGTCATTGAAACGCAACAATTGGCTCCTAGTCCCTTTCTCTCTGACTCCTCTTCATTCCTACTAGTGTGTGTGAGTGTGAGTGCGTCAGAGCAGCTGCAACGAAAACAACAACACACTGCTGCCTGATAACAGCTATTTATTTTTGTTGTTTTTTTGTCTGTTTCGGTGTCCCTGTGCTAATGACAAAAACAAAAACAGGCGGAGACAACTTGACAAAAGCTTTAGTCATAATTTAATTAACTTTGACTTGGTGCGAGTGAGAGTGTGAGCGTGTGGTTGTGGCTGATTAGCCAAAAGCCTAATCAAATGAATTACATGTGCGCACTCACTCAGCGGCGGAAGAGCGACAGCAACAAAGAGAGTGGGAGAGATGAGTGAGAGCGGGAGAGATAGCTGCCCCTGGAGCTGTCAAGGATTCCGCAGAATAAGATGGAGAGGGAGATGGCGGCCACTACAAGCCGCATGTGTGCACGTGCATGTGTCGTCCTCGCTGTCTCTGAGTCTGTCCGTGTGTGCGAACTGTAATCATAATTGTTGCATGCTGACAGATTAATTAAATTTTAATAACGCTCAATTTTTTACGACCCCCCTAATGCCATATTTATGGCCCCTCGCCGAGAGGCTTTCATTTATTTATTGCAATTGACGCACCACAAAACACACACACATACATCGAAGGGCGCGCGGCCATTTACATGATTTGTGAAACACGCCCATGCCAAAATGGAAGCATTTCCATTTCCACTTCCCCTTCCAATTTCCACTACCCGCTCTTCCCCGGTCTAAAGCCCCAACATATGCTCCGTGTAGCATACTGCGTGGGGCTGCCCAGCTCGCCCCGAATCAATCCCAGCTGACTGTAAATGCGACTTGGGCGCATTAAAAATACAAAAAAAAAGGGGGAAAAACACGCCGCACGAACACCAACACGCACAGACAGGCACAGCATGGGTAGAAGTGCGCGCCGAAGGAGAGGTGAAGGTTGGCAGGTTTCAAGTGTGCAATTTACACTTCCGTTCGCTCGCTCGCTACATTGTAAGCACTCACACTCTCTCGGCACAGTTAGGGTGGACCAAAAATGGAAGTTTTTGCCAAATGTTAACTCTATTAAATCTCCGCGTAAGACTTTTATTCCATTAAATAGGTCAATCTTTACTACGAATAATACAAAAAGTATGCTCTCTTTTAGGCGCATCGAAAAGTCTAAAACAAAGTTTAGGCCAAATGCTAGTTGTAGTTAAAAAAAAAACATTAAATAAATCTGTATAAGGATAGTCCTTAGTTATGGCTTTAAAACTTATGAATTGGTAGTTTTATAAGTAAATTGTGCTTATTAAAGAGATATCAGTAAAAAATTTTAAACTTATCGTTTTGTTAAAATACTCTAGCTTTATTCATTGGCTTATATCCCATCAAATTAAATAAACTTTTTGATAGGTAAATTATTCGGATTTAATAGCTATCTGGTCACACTATTTATACTTATTAAAAACTTATTGCTTACGCAAATTTTTTGATTAAAATGGTTTAGCACAAAATAACAGGGCGTATGAGTAATGATTTCCGTAACTATTCAATAATATTAAACAATTTCGATCAATTTTCCTTAATCAAATTTGTATTATTAATAAATAAGTTAATAAATATTATTAATAATTAGTTAATAACTAATTGACTTATAAAACATGTCTCTCACACTTGTACATAAAATAACTAAGCAGGGCAACAGGGCGTATGAGTATCTTTTTCAAAAATTTAAGAGAAAAGATTCAGCACTTTTCCTGAATAAAAATAAATTAAATTTAAACTTTTTACGCATTGGCATGACTTTAAAATGGAATGAATAATTTAGTTATAAAATAAAACATTGCTCTAAGCAGAAAGGAAATTGTCAAGGACCAGTCTAACCTGCAAGCAGGAGGATAGAAACAAAGAGCTTTTCACTGAAAAGGAGTTGCAGGAGGGAGCCACAGCAGCCGTAAGCTGCCGCTCGTGGCATTGGCTCTGTACTTGAAATTCAAATTACGGCTCAAGGGAGCCCCCACGGCCGCAAAACAGCCAAGGAAGCAGAACCAAGCGAGCCAAGGATGTGGGGAATTAACGCGAAACTCAAATCGCGGCCACATGCCAGACACTCTAGTCACTCCAGACTCCAGTTGGATGGACTCGCTTAACTATGCAAATGAGACGATCTCTCTGCCACCAGGCCACCAAATCTGACGACAAGCTCTTTGACTTTTATTAAATTCAGCTGAAACCGCAAAGTAACTGGCGAGGAGATACGGAAATACGGAAATACTGAAATACCCCATCTCCCCGATGCGAACTAAAAATACAACGCGCATGCTGAAATAGTACAAGGCTACAGGAATATCGTATTCAGTGCCAAAGCTCAAGATTAAATCCGTGTGTGAATGCCCCTCGAATACACATACACATATAAAGGAGCCAAGGAGATATTGAATTTAAATGGAAAGTAAAAGAAAATCCTAACGTAAAGCGCTACACTCCCACTTCCTTATGCGCCCCGCCTGGTTTTTGTGTGCGTGGAACTGAGGAAGCCGGAATAAAATTGTAAATTATGCTAAATTGTGGCTTCTCATTGTGGGGCCCCTGGCTTTATAATATTCCTCTTTGTAAATGCGAATCGCAATTTTCATGCCGTTGGGATTGTGGCACTGTCCCTGCTTAATCAAATCAAAAGCCTTTAGAAGAAACTTTTTTGTTAATGAAATAAGCTTCTACAAAAGCTACTAATTTTACACTAAAATTTGTTTAACTTTGTCTCGTATTAAAGGATCACAATTAGCCGCTCAAGCTCCTGTCCACCGAATCCCTTTTGTTTGTATAAATTAACTAAATTGCCGGTTCTGAACCATTGTATTCGAACCGCCCCTTAAGTTTGGCCCAACAAGATTAAGCAGCTTAATCATTGCACACAACAATAGTGAAGTGGTGTCAATTGCTTTCAAGAACATCGATATTAATCGATTGCAAGTCGATTTGTGGCACTGAAATCATTTTAAAACTTAGATTCCCTTCCGAATAAAGAGGGAATTATTTTTAAAATTGTAAACATCCCATTTTGCTCTGTGGTGTGACCAAGATAAACGATTAGGATATCGACATAATGTTATCGATCTATAGTATAGAAATAAGATGAGACGGGCACTTGGATTTGGACAATAGGAACGATCAGCACGCGAAATGAAGAAGAACAACAATATCATTTAAATTATAATAATCCGCCGTTAAAAATAAAAGCCTGGAGTACTACAAAATATTTATTTCAAGTTACTATTATATATTCGTCTGATTAGTTAAGTTTTAGATATATAGATATGTATTAATTCAGGTATATTTATCTACAAAAAACAAAATCGATAACATCGATTCTTTTTGAGATCCACTAACACAGAATAAGTTCTTCTATCTACCATCTAGATTCCTCTGTTGAAGAAGGGGATGCAAAAACATTCATTCATTTTTGTTATCTAAAACCATAAAATGGTTTACATTTTCAAATCTTTTTCATCTCTTGTCAAGGGATAAGTATTTCGAAATATAAATATAACTTTTTTAATATAACCATCTAGACTCCCATGCTTAGTTATAGTTGAGCTGGAAAAACGTCAATATTAATATATTTTAAGTCGATTTTTGCTATCAACTTATTTATTTATAATTATTTTTAAATCTTTTTATTTCCTTCTAGATGCATCCGCTTCAACATAAGTAAACAGGAAAAAACATCGATTTTGACTGATTTCAAATTGACAAATTCTGACAATTTTCTTCTCTTCACATTTTTCATAGCTAAATGTAGAAAACATTCAAAATATGTCGATTTGAAAGCAGTCAAAATCGATGTTTTTCCTGTTTTATCTTCGGTGATAATGATACAGCATTCGTTTTATTTATATTTCCAAATTATTAGTTTCCTCTAGACCTCCGGTCTTAATATTAAATAAATGTTCAATCATCTGACGGAGTTTATGACTCGTCTTTTTGCTAAAGGCAGATATTCGGAGGCTTCCTTAAGTATCATATGTGTCCAGTGTATTATATCGAGCCCAAACTCGAGACTTTTGGAATGTAAGGCCGCCCTTAATAACAAATTCACTGCTTATCCCCTGACACAGATGTAAGTCACGACGTTAGGGCTCCCTCCACGCAATTGATTTCGTCATGCAGAGGCGGCTCATGTACATTGGACATTAAACTGAAGTGACTGGCTGACTGACTGGCTGACTGCCTTTTCCCCCCAATTGTTTTTTGTGAAACAATCAGATTTTGTGTAGCAATAAACTCCGTAGCCTAACCATCCATTTGGGAGCTCGCTTAACGCGACTGGCAGGATAAGACCCGGACTGAGTGGATGTCCTGCCCGGGATCGAACGAAAGTTGAAGTGCTCGAGGTGGCGGGGGTTCCCCATTGATTTGCTTATTCGGCGAACACAGGCGAATGTTGATAGAGCACTAAACGAATTTGTAATTTAATTATGATGTTAAGGAACCCGCAAGGGCATTTAAGCAAAAAAAGAAACACACACACTGCACACAGCCCGCACACACAACGGGCCCGCAATCAATTACACGTCCGTACACGGAGAGTCAATAAACCCAGCGCGAAGGCAACACGCACACTGGGAGTCCAGAGACCAGAGGTCGGAGCGAAGGAGGAGCCGCTTGGCCCGGATTTGCATGCCATTCGTCGGTGGCATTCCATGAGCGGTGCGTGCCCGTATGTGGCCTGCGAGTTTTTTTTTTTTTTTAATGCCCCGTGTAAGTGATTCCAAAGTGGCTATATAACCGAAGCTCGTTCCTGGGCGAAACCCGAGCAATCATGAACTATGCAAATGAGCCGAGGTCGAGACCGAGTCAGCCAGTTGAAAGATTACGAGTTGCCAGGAAGCCTGAAAGGATGGAAGTAAAAGCCAGTTGTAGCCGGAGTTACATGCCTCCGAAAGTAGCGCAAGCTGCTCAGTTTCCATTAAAAACATATCTCACATTATGTATATTTTACATTTATTTCGTGGAATGAAAGTCACTTACCTTTATTTGCTGGGCGGCACAAGTTTTTGCGTCCGAGAGCCAAGCACTTTCATGGCCACCTGGGCTGTGGGTTCATTATTAATTGAGGCAACTCACCTGAAATGCCTGAACAACTGTGCAAATGTAAGCACCAATAATGTTTCGTTGGTTACAAATTTGAAATTCAAATTGCAAGCGAAAAAGTGGATAATGAAAGTTGGGAATAATCCGGCAAGAGTTGCATTGAAATCATAAATTTGAGTCTTGATACGAGGACAAAAAATATCTAAAAGTTCTTGTAACATTCCCTAAAAATAGTTGCAAGTAAAACATATATTCATTTAAATCTAACACAAAAGCAGGACTTTCTACATTTTGCAGAGTTTGGGCACAAAAATTAGCTAAAATCCCAAAATATTTGCATATTTGTATTTATTATCTCCATCACTTGTGCTAAACAGGTTACCATCTATCTTTATTGCCAGTTTTTTCGGCCATGGCTGGGGGACTGTTTCAAGGCCCTTAGTACACCCCTTTGAGCCCCGGGTGTAATGAACCCAGAGACCCGAAAGTAGGGACGAGTTAATTAACTTTGAACTTGACATTTTGGCCGAGTGGACGGGCGGTTAGCAACATGGAAACCGCATTAGGCGGCTCCACAACTAACGATGCTCATTAGGCTGAGACCCACCACCGCCAAAGCAAACCCCTCTCGACACCCCCCTTTAACACCTTTTACAGCACATTTGTGTGTAGAAGCTGCTGGAGCACTCACAGCCCAAAAAGTGCCGAAAAGCAACGGGTTGTCCCTCTTTTGGCTCAAAGAGTGCATTTCAATTGTGTGGCGTTATGCATCTTATTTATTTATGGGAAGAAGCTAAAGCACCAAGCCAAATATAAATAGAAGCAAAGGACTGGTTCTCAGAGTGCATACAAATTGTGTAGAGTAACGTATTTTACCTTTGGAAATAAGCTTAGTAAATCCAACTAAATCCTTGTAACAATTCTAATTCCTAATGTCCTTCTTCCTCTCTTGCTCGCCCAGATTAAAAGCCGGATGGAGCAGCTCAAAGACCAGCGAACCGCTGCGACCGGAGGAGCAAGAGGCCATCATCTCGGTAATTCGGCGCAACGAGGAGATCGAGGTGGCTGAGCGTCAGCGTGTCGGGCGACTGGTGGAGCGTGTGGAGAAGATCAAGCAGCATGCTGTGGAGCGTGGCCCCAACTGCTGCCGGCTTTGCGGCGACACCTTCGGGCTGCTCCGGCCGCAGCGCATCATTTGCGAGGACTGCCGCCAGGCGGTGTGCACCAAGTGCAGTGTGGACATCAACATCCGATACCATACCAGCGAGCGATGCCGCGAAATCTGGCTGTGCCGCATCTGCTCCGAGACTCGCGAAATGTGGAAGAAATCCGGCGCGTGGTTCTTCAAGGGCCTGCCCAAGTACGATATGCCGCGCAGCGCCAGTGCCACGCCCACGCCCACCCCGTTACCCGGATCCATGGCAGGTGGGTGGCATTTCCAGGCAGGACGAAGGCCTGGAGGAAGTGGAGAGGAAGGAAGTGCAGGAGCAGGCCTTGGGACGTGTTAGGAATTTAAACCTTTCACGCTCGCCGCAAAGTTCAAAAGGGCAGAAAAGTTCGCGAGAAATTTTGCGCGAAATTTAGTTTGATGGTGGTGGCCCCTTGAAATCCAAATTAATTGAGGAGCTGCAAATTTTCAAAAGCGATTTAAAAATAACTGCTTTGAGCCAGAGAATTAAATTGATGCTGGAGCTGTAAAGAAATAATGCAGCTTAACACAAAGTTAACACAAAGATGCGTTACGCCATACGAATACTCTTGGAACTAAATTTCTTCTATTCTTCGATATTTATGCTCTCAAAAGCCAAAAGTATGCGCGTAACGCATCTTATTATATTGAATAGCATTTTTTAGGCGTTAATCTCTATAAGAAATTGTAAAGGATTTGCGGCTTTATTTCCACCACAGACTCCCCAATTAATTATTTAAAATAAGAATATTCCACTGTAAGATATAGTCTCTCAAAAGCCGGAATTTGCCGGCAAGCAACCCGCACAATTCACAACAAATCGGTTGTCACAGCATCTTCCTGTTGCAATATTTATTAGCTTCAGACAATAGGTTATATAAATGTTTAATTTCATTGCCGTGAAACAGAAAACAGGGGACATTGACTGAGCTGAGGCTGTGTCCCTCGCCCGTGACGTGCCGCTTTTAGTTTGGGGAATCATTGAAACCTCCAGGGGAGGGGATGGTTAACCATAGCACAGAGTGTCAGGGCGTGTGTCTTGCTGACTGCTGCTGACCTAAGCAGAATTTTAAACACCGACAGAACGCACAGATACATCTTGTTTGTTTGGAGACACCTTAACCAATGTTTTCAAATCTCGTTTCAGGAACATCATGAAATGTTTCCGTTTGCGTAGTTCCAATAGATGCTTTTGTATGGTAACCATAATCAGAGCTTCAACTGGATGTCACTAAGCTGTAGTTCGTTCAAAGTCATTTACCAATAAATAAAATAAGATAATTAAAATAAATACCAACTCAAAATCGGTGTGATCAAAATGACTAAGCAATTAGAAGCAAACAAGGAAATATATATACATTTGTATATTATATCGGCGGGTATATTTCTAGAGTCTCTCTTCTCCAACTCCTTCAGCCCAAAAATCAATCATCAATCATCGATAATTATCCTTCACTCAGAGCAAGCAACGAATATCGCTTTACCAACGAACGACTATCGCTTTAATCGCTGACCCTATTATCGTTTATCGCTAAAACTTACTAAATTACAACTACAAAAAAGAAATGAAGCCGGAAAAATCGGTCAACGACTATCGCTATTATCGAAATAACTTCAGATTCTTATCGGGGATATGCAGCATCGTTCGCTTATCGATTATCGACAATTATCGTCAATCGCCAATCGCCAATCGCTAATCGCTGTCTTTGTCTCTGTCATCGCAGGAGACACGCGGGCCGTTCAAAGCTGCCATGCGACGCCGACGCGTCCTGCGCGGGTGAAGAAGCTGACGATCCGTGTCAACGACAGCAGCTCCAGCAGCAGTGGCCACTCGGAGCCGGAGGACGAACTGGACGGCGGATGTGGCGACGGTACCGTTGGAAACACTGCCGGCGGCATGGCCAAAGGCACAGGAACCGGACGCCTTCAGCGGGATGACAGCTTCCGGCTGCGCGCCTACGGCTCCATACGCAGCTTCATAGATGGCGGCGAGCGGAAGCTATCGAACTCGTTCTTCTTTGGCCGCCAGCAGAGCCAGCGGCCATCGGAGTGTCCCGAGTACGACAGCGTCAGCATGTCCAAGCTGCGGCGCGAGAGCAGCTTTCTGCGCCGCGGCTCCGTCAGCTCCTCATGGTCCATCAGCGACAGCTCCGGCTCAGGCAACTCGGGCAATTCCCACACCCCAGGACAGGGACAGGGACAGGGCCAAGCCCACGCCCAGTCGCAGTCACAAATGCAGGCACAGTTCCATCAGCAGCAGCAGCAACACTGCCGGGATCCGTTGCTCGGCTGGCTGGAGATTGCCATTAGCTATCGGGAGGCCTTTCATAGCCTCGACTGCACCATGGTGCGGGCCAGGGATCTGCCCGCAATGGACGCCGCCGGACTGGCGGATCCGTACTGCAAGCTGAACATCATCACTCCGGAGGCGCACACCAAGTACACTCGGTGGCAGCGCACCAAGACGGTGCACAAGACCCGCAATCCCGAGTTCAACGAGACGCTGCAGTTTGTCGGCGTGGAGCCGGAGGAGCTGGGCAACTCGCTGCTCTACGTGGCGCTCTTCGATGACGACAAGTATGGCCATGATTTTCTCGGTGCTGCCAAGGTCTGCCTATCCACGGTGAGTCTCTCTCTCTTTATTTTTTGGCGAAGCTTCCGGAAGCGCACTGCCGGCAACTCGCTTCCGGTTTCCACTAACCACTAAATGGCTCGTTTGAACTGCGTAATTGTTTCGTTGAACTGACCCGCGAGGCACTTCCTCCCGGGAATCGAGTTAAGCCACAAATTGTGTTTGCGTTGCAACTGTTGCGGGAATTTCGCAGAATAATGTAAATCCGCATATCTGAACAGGAACCCTTTGGTACCGGACGTGGCCATATTTTGAATTTAAATTGCACTTTGGCTTGAATTAAATTTAAAACTCAACTTATAAAGGCTTATACCCTTACCGAAGGCCGAACGCCATAAAATTTCGGTCTCTCTTTTTAACCCCTTCATATTTACATATATCTGTTTATAACCTGTGTTCAATTGTGTACGGCAAGCCCAAATGCAAAACCTTCTCCAAACCTCTTACTTATTATTGCTGCTTATATGCCTTCAAATCGTCTCTCAAGACCGAACGCAAGAAGCTCTCTTTCTTTCCCAACCTCTCTTTCTCTTGATTGCGGTTATTTGCATTGAAGAGATCAATTGCCAAGTTCTCTTAGAGTGCAGCTAAGGAGAATTTACTTGATCCTATTCCAAGACCGAACGCAATAAGCCCCCGCTCTGTCCTCTCAAAATCAAGGCTTCTAAAAGTGCAGTTAATGAAAATTCTCTCGTTCGCTACCAAGTATTATTGTTGCTTATAAGCATTTAAATCAATTACTAAGAACAAACGACAGAAGTTCTATTGTTTTATCGACCTATCTTGCTTTATTGGGCTTAATTGTCTTTGGAGAGACCAAGTGCAAAGCTCTTGTTCGCTACTAAGGGTTGTTTTTAAAGGGCGCCGAACGAATATCATTTGATACCATTCTCTTGCGAACTCTTCTAGTAAAGCGGATTCCAATCGGACGAGATTAATTAATGATATAAAATAAATAATTAAATGAAATACCATAAATTCTCATTTCCAGGTGCACAGCACATCGCAGTACCGCATCTCGGTGCCGCTGGGAGTGGAGGACCAATACAGCAACGCTGCGGAAATGTCCCAGAACTGGCCCAATGGCAAAATGCTGCTCTCGCTGTGCTACAACACCAAGCGCCGGGCGCTGGTGGTGAATGTGAAGCAATGCATCAACCTCATGGCCATGGACAACAACGGCAGCTCCGATCCCTTCGTCAAGATGTGAGTCCAGTCTGCTTTCTGTTCTCTGATCAACCAATCCATTAATTCCAATCCTTTCGAACAGCCAACTCAAGCCGGATGCGCACAAGAACAAGAAGCACAAGACCAGCGTCAAATGGCGCACGCTCAATCCCATCTACAACGAGGAGTTCTACTTCGAGGCCAGCCCGCACGACCTCAACAAGGAGATGCTCATTCTGACCGTGTGGGACAAGGATCTGGGCAAAAGCAACGACTTCCTCGGCAGCCTGCAGCTGGGCGCCCAAAGTAAGGGCGATCGCCTGCAGCAGTGGCTCGACTGCATCCGCTTACCGGATCACTTTCACGAGAAGTGGCATTGCCTCGCCCCCGACAATCCCGCCCACTGAATGAGCAGCCGAAATCCAGGATGTTTTCCCCACCCCTAAGAGCCGATTTTAGCAAACTGATTTCTCTGTCAAGAAAGTCCTGAAAAAAGGCTCAAAACCATAGGAATTTATGATCCCTAAGAGAGAGATTTTTAATCCCTAAAACTAGGAAATCCGAATCTTAGTTAAAATACTTAAATAATTTCTGAATGCTTAAAAATTGTAATTAAAAAACGCTACGCTTTTCCAGCTATTTTCGGTTGCATTATTGACGCCAAAGTCGATTTATATGGATTTAATCGTGTGATAAATCCATACTTAGTTTGATATATCGGACCAACATAATCGTAAAAAGAGACTAATTCAATAATTTTCCATAATATCAATATTTTAAAGTTAAATACGATATTTTTCAGAATTATATGTCTCGATATATCAAAGTTTTCGATATTTTTGTATTTCTTAATCAACTAATAATACCATTAAATGAGCTTTTGATGATAGCTTTAACAAAAAATTTTAGAATATATAAAAACGATATCTACAAATAAATAACAATATCAATTTAGTGTAAACACTACAATTATTTTTTTTTTTATTAATTTTCGCTAACTAATGATAGAGAATTCAGTTTGCAAAAATAAGGGCCTAGCTCCAAATATACAAATATACATAAACATATACATATACATACATATATATATATAATATACATATATTTTTGATATGCCTGCGTGGGTGTGCTTGTGTGTATGAGAGAGAGAGAGAAAGCGCTAGAGAGCGAGCGAGCGAGTATGAGTGTGTTTTTTTGTGTCTGCTTTCCGAAATCTCGCAAGTAACCTAAATTTTTTTCTATGTCTATACTTTAACTCTTATCGGCATTTTTGTACACTGTATATATGGCTTGTTTAAGTGTCCTTACCAAGGGTTAATCAACATCAAAAGTCTTTTCGATTCCATTGCTAAATTCAATCTATAATCAAACTTATACTTATGTACTTAAAAATATATCGGAAAAATATATACATCTATATTCTAAAATGGTTTAATTTTTATATGGGAATATTAATTTACTAAGCAAATAGTTAAGTCTTTGGTCTTAGAGCTCTTTTTGGCTTGCTAATACCAAAATATCCACAAATGTGTTCTAAATTGCTAAACACCTTATTCATCTTTTTTAGCATAGCCCAAAAACGCTGTTCAACCTCTTCCGGGCAGCAACCATATGTGATTACAGCGAATACACACAAATCGAACGTAATTACATTACATTTACATTTATGGAGCTGATAAGGCCGAAGGCCTCGGACCGATAAGCTCATCCCCAATAGTTCCCCCAAGAGTGGAGAAAGACACACGTTAGGATTCCTGTTTCAGTTTCAGTTCACATTTAATAAATTTGGCATATTAAGAGTTTTACAATTGCTGAAGAGAATTGTACTTAGCCAACAATATATATATGCCAATTAAGTAAGCGTCCCATCAGAGTAGATAAGGATACGTATCGATATATATATAGATATATGTATATAGATTACATACTGAAAACACTTAATATTTAGGGATAAACATGAGGGGCGATTCGAGTTGAATCGGAATCGAAATCGGAATCCTGGCCAGCAATTGCCAGCGATTCCAACGTGTAACTTAAGCCTAAACACTGGTATATAACTCCAGGGTGCGGGAAATAGTGGTGGCCCTCTCACTTGCGTTCGAACAAGCGGGCATAGTCGGCTAGATGGGCTGATTCTCCATCCGATCGGTGGCGATGCTGTTGCTGCTGCTGCTGGTGATTCCGCTGCTGCTGTTGGTGTGGATTATGTTGGTGCTGCTGGTGATGGACCGGGCCCATGGCCGACGCAGCCGAGGGTGTATGTTAGAAGAGACGCTTCTCGTAACTGAAGAGGCCGTGAACATTGCCCTCCTGTTGAGCGGAATGGGTGCGCTTCATGAAGCGCAGTTGGCCATTGTAGATCATGTCCCTGTGCAAGTATAAGGACAAGTTTAGAACATTGCTATTGATGAACATCCTTATATCTAAGATATATAAGTGGTTAGTTGATTACACATACCCACTACCACGCATAGATAAAATATTTGCTGCTTAAAGTGGAGGCATAATTTTCTCTAAATTGGATCATTCCAACTCTTACAATCAGTTAATGCTAGATGAAAAATCTCAACACATATGTACTTGGAGTACTCACATAGGTACTTTAAGGATGCAAGTTTCTACAAGACACAGTATCGTATTTAGGTTTTACCATTAGTACAAACGGTTTACATAAAAATTAAGGCAGGTACAAAAGTGTCATAAAATGTCCTGTTCCTTCGAATGTCACTCAAGTGAGAGCGTTCATGGGAATGGCTAATCACTATTCAAAATGTATTAAGAACTTTTCCAAACAAAAAATAGGTCCATTGTATTCTTTGCTCAAGAAAAATATAAAATTCTAATGGACTAAAGATTGTCAAAAGGCTTTTGAAATTGTAAAGACAGAAACCATGTCTGACCAAGTTTTGGTACACTATGATAGTTCTTTACCAATAATTCTTTCTACAAATGCTATTGCGGGTATACTTTCGCACAGATTTCCAAATTGTAAATTATACAGAAGAAAATAATTATCTACATTTTACTTTCAAAGGGATTTCCAAAGAAACCAGACGTGATCCTTTCCTATCTAAGATTATGCAATCAATCACAGAAGATAAACTTAATGATTTAAAAGGCGAAGAGTATGAACCATTCAAATCTAAGGATATTGAATTATTCGTTGAAAGCGATTGCATTCTATGGGGACATAGAACAGTAGCACCTGCTAAACTTCAAAAATCAGTTCTCAACGAACTTCAACAACTTCAACTTCAGTGACAATGGAATGCAACTCACTTCCAAAGAATTCAAAGACTTGATGCTAAATAATGGTTGTAAACATATTCTTACAGCACAGTTGGAACTAACACGCACACACACGGACACTTCGATAATAAAATCTAACTTGTGAATAAACTACAGCTATGATATGGGATATAGGTTATAAGAATTACCTCAACTTATTCACAGAGTTGGCGCCAATGTCCTGGCAACTATGCTGGAGGCCGCACTCCAGATAGGGCAGATAGCGCAGGACGCTGCCCTTGTCCACAATGCTGCCGCTAACGCCCTGGGCCACCTTCATCTTGTCCATCTCATTGTGATAGTAACGCGACATAGCCGCGCCCTTGGCATCGCCACGCTCCATGGCCTCCAGGGAGCCCATGCCGCGGTATTTCTTCAGGCGCACGCCATCCGAGAAAAAGTACTCGCCGGGCGCCTCTGAGGTGCCCGCAAGCAGCGAGCCCATCATCACAGCGCTGGCACCCAAGGCCAGGGCCTTGACAATGTGCCCAATCGACTGGATGCCACCGTCGGCGATAACAGGCACGCCAAACTGTCGGGCATAGGTGGACACTTGATAGACGGCCGTGGCCTGGGGACAGCCGCAGGCCATCACCTCCTGGGTGATGCAAATAGAGCCAGAGCCCATTCCCACGCGCAGTCCATCGACGCCGGCCTCGATGAGATTTTTGGCCTGGGCACGGGTAACCACTGTGGGTTTAAGAATGAAATAAAGGTGGCATTAGATTATTATAAATATTAACAATCTAACAGTGTATCGATATTTCGTACACAAATTCGGTTTTGTATGTCGGTAATAGAAACCAATTAAATATAATTGTATCAATAAATTCGAATTATTAAGATAAATACTATATTTTTTACGTTTATATTTAATACAATAGTATATCGCTACAAAAATAGTGCTCATATCGGACATTTCCTTTCGGTTAATATAAATTCCTATTATAAATCCAGATAACTGCAGAAATTACTAATTAGAGCAACTAAAATAAGGTAACACAATACCCAATCCAATACTCTATATAAATAAAACAATATGGTGAAGCCTATATTCCATGGTGTGTGCTTTGATCGCAGCCTTATCAGTTATGGCGGTAGATAATGGGCTTATAATTGCCCACTTTCTATTTCGAAACAAGTGGAATTTATCTGTAGAGATCTCTGCGATAAGGTTCGATTATTTGGTATATCTGAGATAGTAAATATTTAATGTAGAGTACAGGTAGTAAAGAAAACCAAACTAGGGCCTTAAGCAACCCGTCCCCATAGATCTTTCTTATGAAAAAACAAGGAAGAAATAACTTGATATGTAAATATAAAAAGGAAAATATTTCAAATAAAACAAATAAAAGTATTAAACAATTAAACAAGCTATTAAATATTAGATATAGTAAGTATAGCTATTAAATTATCACATCGAGCAAAAGAAAGCAAGCAAAAATACTAACAATTCAGTTTAAAAATTATATACAAAAAAATACATAAAATATATTTTTAGAAAGCAAGATAACTCACCGTTGCCGCCAATGACCTGCAGCTCGGGATACGTCTCCTTGATGTACTTGACCATCTCCACCTGGTAGACAGAGTTGCCCTGCGAGGAGTCCAGAATGATCACATCCACACCGTTGGCCACCAGCAGCTGGAGCCGCGCCTTATCCTCGCTCCGTGTTCCAATGGCGGCGCCCACCAGCAGCTGCTTGTTGGAGTCCTTGGACGCATTTGGATACGAGCGCGCCTTCTTCAAATCAGTACGGGCAATCATGGCCACCAGTTCGCCTGCTTGATTAACAATCGGCAACTTGCCCTTCTTGCTCTTCTCCAGGATGGCATTGGCCGTCGGCAGATTAATACCATTGGGGGCGGTGATCAGTTCCGTGGTCATGATGTCGGCCAGCAGCACCTCCGGTTGATTCTCACGGAAATCAATGTCCCGCGACGTAACCATGCCCAGCAGCTTGCCGCCGAGCTTGCCGTTCTCGGTGACCGGATAGCCGGTGAAGCCATTCTTTCGCCTCGCCTCCAATACATCGCCCACGGTGTTCGTGGGCGACATCACCGAGGGATCGCGCATGAAGCCGTGCTTGTACTTCTTAACCTTGTGCACCTCCAACGCCTGGTACTCCGGCGTGCAGTTGTGATGGATGATGCCAATGCCACCACACAGCTGCGCGCGGGATCCACGGATTCGGCGGATAAATTGGCGAATGGCGAATGGAAGAAACGACGGCGGTTAGAGAGGCGCATAAGAGTGTTGAGTTACAACCACAGCTAGCACAGCTCGAAGGCGAACCCCGGAGATCGGACTAGATCTGATCTGATATACTTACCGCCATGGCGATGGCCATCTCCGATTCGGTTACCGTGTCCATGGGCGAGCTAACCAGCGGCGCCCGCAGCGTAATGGCCTTGGTCAGCGGCGAGCTGAGATCGACCTCCTCGGCGGTGAAGTCTATGTAGCCGGGTAATATGAGAAAGTCGCTGTTTTGGGGAAGTCGCGGGGATCGGATTGAAGCGTAGCAAGCGGGAGATGAAATGAACGTGAGAGTGATTCGGCGGACACTTGGAGCAACAGGCACACTTACTTGTAGGTGAGTCCGTCGCCGTTCTGGAACAGCTCAAGGCAGCTGAGACCGTCCTGAAGCTTTTCATCCACTGCGGACACTGCTCCCTTGGCGTCCACAAAGCCGTTCACCTTTGCCAGCGCCGGCTGCTGCTGTCGTTTGGCCTCCATTTCGCGTCCGTTCAACCCCAACAAAAGAAGAAAACAAAACAAACACTGGCGAATGCAAGCGAGCGAGATAAACGCCACCGGATTGGGCTGCTCTTGCTGTCTTTCTACCGCTGCGGTGGATTCCTATGGCCTCCGATTCCTATTCCTCTTGAGATCTGCTCGATGCGCAATTAGACAGATACACAGAGACACGTAACAGAACGAGAACGAAAGGGAAACGGAAAATGAAGATGTAAATGACGGAGAAAGACAATTGGGAAGCAAGGTTAATTGCCTGCACATTCGATTTACGGCCGGTGGCTGATTGGGATTCGGGACCCACTCCCACTCCCAGTCCCGCCGAGCACATGGTTTTCCCACTCACCCGTCCAGCCGTAGGAAACAGCAGTTGGTCTTTTTCTAATTCTTTTTCTATAATGCCGCCGCGTGCAGCTTTATATAGAGCTTGAACGTAGAGGTGCGCGAAACATCGATGAAAACATCGATGAAAACATCGATGAAAACATCGATGCATCGATGTTTTTCGAATTTTCTAAAACATCGATGTTTTTTTTAACCATCGATGTTTCTGTGTCGTCATTCAGTTAAATTAACCTTATTCTGTTAACCATCATCCACTGTCCATCATCCATCCGCAATTTTCTGTTAAAATCCATCCGCAAAATTCTGTTACTCTCATTTCGAGGTGAATTCCGAGAGAACAATAGAGAGCGAGAGCGATGTTTTGCTCAGTTGAGTTGTAGGGTTGCCTGGTATTTGAAAAATATCTGTAACGATCAAACAATATAATAAATAATAAACAAATAACATAACATAACTGGAGAGTTCATTTTATTTTAATGTATGTATTGAACTACCTTATATGACATGAGTCTACAATTGCTGGGGGTTTTTAGAAGGGTGACTACATTTGTAGAACTTTTTTGTGGGTTGAACCCGAAATAAAATTGTTTATTCAGTAGATAAATATTCAGTAGTAAATATATTTTACTTGTTAAATATGTGTCTTATTCAAGCCAATTTACAAAATAAATAAAAAAAATAGTTTATGTTTAAAACTTACTTTTGATTGACTTCTTCCGCTCTGTTTAATGGATAATGGATGTCTCCATACATCGATGTTTTTGCACCTCTACAGGGTTGCCAGATGAAAGTTTGGACAATACTAATTATTTTGCAATACCCGTGCTGCACAACGAATTTAGTCTGGCCAACAAAGCTGACACATCTATAGAATGGTGACAGCGATAGGTGGCAGCTGAATGGGTGATTTTTGCCATCACCAGTTTTAAAGCGGCTTGGCAACTCCCAAAAAAGCTTTAAAAAAGCAAATGGGCAACTTTACGAAGATTTTAAATATTTTAAACTATATTCCCAACTATTTTATAATAAGTATAGTCTTTACATTTTAAACCTCATCTGAGACTCAGTGTTGCCATATACAGTGATAAAAGCCAAGCGCGCCAAATTTTCATTCTCAAAAAACCAAGTATTAAAAAGACCGAATTTTTATTGAAAAATATTTAATAAAAAATTGTAATTTTATTGAATCAAAATTTAACATTGGAAATACAAAAGTGAAAATATTGTAATTTCTTGTCTTTGTAAAAAATAAAACTTACTCTAAAAACATAACCTTTTGACCTGACCTTTTGATTTTGACAATCTTGACATATCCTGAAAGTAAAGCAGAAAACTGGGGCTCTTTTACTCTCTTTTAAAACTTTTTAAACAAATATCTGTGCGAGGGTAGAGAGGTAGCTTTGCCTATCATGCCAACTTAATGATATTCACTGAATTGAGGCCTTCATAGTACACACCACAAGAGATTGTCGGGAGCATCCCAATATATCCGTCCCTGGCATTAGATAGCAAGAATAGAGACTTGGCCAAAGAACACCGAAGTTTGCTAAATGTTTATTATTAACCCGCTAAGCGAAGACTTCGAAATTCCTTAAATGTTTTAGTTTGCTCCTTGAGCTTGAAGACTTATTTCTGATTACACATTTTGCAGTATTGAATATATTCAATAACTAAACAACGATCTATAAGGGTATGAAACCCCAAAAGCAGCCAAGTGGTCAGACTTGAAGCACAAACAAAATGAGAAGAATAAGCGCCTGGCCTCAAGTGCTTGGGATTTGCATGTGGCTCGGGGACTCCTTCGGTTGCTACATGGATTGGATACCCACGAGCCCACTCCCGTTTCCAGACCACACTCGATTGCCTTCCATGTTTTGAGTGTGTGTTTGTGCGGATGCCGGGGCTCATCTGTCGTTTTTATCGGTTTATATCAATGCTCGAGGATGCTCGTCGCCCGGTACACCGAGCATTCACAATTCGATAGTGGCCCAAATGGACCAGAATATTAGATGTATGGCACTCGCCCCCCCACTCACGTCTGCATCATCTGGCCCACTCGTTGGCCATTCGCATTGTGGCCGGCATTCTTCGCCACATTGTTGGTAATTGAATAGAAAATCACAATGCAAATAAAAACAAATTATTTGATATAATTTTTAAAGGCTTGCCTCACGGTTTAATGGATTTTTTTGGATTTCAATATCGATTAGATAACTGATGTCTTCTTAGAAAGCCTTCTTAAATTTATAATTGTATTTAAGAGGTAATGAAAAGATATTAGTGTGAATAAGAGTATTATAACTTAACCCACTGGTTAATAATAAATATAAATAGTTAAAAAAAACCACTCATAAGAACCTAATTGTATTACCTTTCCCAATACTTAAACTAAAGTTAAATTATTCTGCTGTGAATACCAAGTAATCTAATTTTTGTGCTTCATTATTATACATTTTGACTGGTGGCAAGTGGCAAGTTCTTTAGCATTTTCATAGATAAACTTTTGGCTTCCAATTAACGAATTTGGCCAGAAAGTTTCCGGAACACCTCTGCCGCTGTATGCTGTATGTATATTTATATATTTCGAAATTTCCCTCATCAAATTGGCATTGTTGGACCGAGGAACTTTCGTATCTGTCGTGACGACAACTTGCCGAAATGTGCTCCATACAAAACTTCTTGGCCTGACAGTTATTGCGACGGACGGGGGCTTTCCTTGGCCACCCACCGGCCTTCGGGGCGGAATATTAATTTGATAATTTTACGGTTGAATGCAAATTTGGTGTCAGAGTCCTTTGCTCTCTAATTGACTGACGCGAATATTTAAAATATGAATTTCAAATGAGATTCAACAATTGTCTGCCACCGCTTATTTTTTCGCTCCTTTTGCTGGTTTCAGTTGGATTAATTATGAAATGACGACGACGGGGACGATGATGATGTTGATGATGGTGATGGAGATGGAGCTGGAGTTGGAACAGCTTTGCCCCGGTGGAGCATTAATCATGTGAAAGTAATTTTGCGCATTTGCATGCGTTGCAGAAAGCGATAATTTTCATCCATCATTTTCAAGTGTTTCCGCAGGATTATAGTGCAAGGAGCAGTCTGCATCAACTTGACGATGCATTGCCTTGTCATATCCCTCTCAGTGCACTCATAAAAATCAGTTACTACTTTGTATTAAAAAAAAAATTGTTTTATAATTAACATAAGGTGTTTAAAAAAGGAACTTTAGGTCATATTCAATAATTTGGAAAAAAACTACTAAATATAAATAAATTTATCGTTTAAAGTTTTCTCTTTGAAATAAATGTATGTAAATCTCGCTTTATTCCTATTGTAACAACGCTATTAAAAAACTTTTTTATTATTTAGCTTACAACTTTGCAGAAGAAAAACTTACCTGTTTTTATAATGTATTTTTTGTATAGCTTTAATAGTTTTTATTATTTAAGCAAAAAACGCACGAGGTTAACTTCTTTAGTGATCTTACATTATCAATTGTTTTTTCCGAGTGCACATGTGGGGATTCCCCTCATTATCCAGCGTCGTGTCGTCGTCAATTATTCCTGTTCCACAGGCTGCCTGGAAGAAGAACTTTGCATTTAGTTGATGAGCTCCTCCAGACCCATCCATCCCTGTTTTTGGGCCACTCCTCCTTGGTCCTTTTGTGCGTCGTTGCTTTCAGCTTTCATCTTTCAGCTGACTGCCAGTTGATCAATGGCTCGCCCGTTTTCCATGGTGTTTCTTGCAATTACGTATTTATATTGCGTATACGCCATGTGGGGACGACACTCTGTGCAGGAAGCTGCCGGAATGTGCTTGGCACCACAGCACCAATAATGAACTTTGATTTTGCCCTTTGCTGCCCTACCGGGTGGGAAAATGTGAAGATGAAGAATTTTCGACATAATTGCTGATTGGGGCGTCAGTACACAAATTATTAAAATTGTTATACTGCTTGTCCATAAAAAAAGAGATTTAATTTATCTAACTAAAATTGGTAGAGATTTATGTACACCTAGTGTTTTATTTTTGTGGCTACTTATTAGTATTAACTCATTAGGAGGTCATAAAATGTCGCTGCTTTGTGGCCATTATGGAGTCTATCAAGTGGGTTAAATTATGAAGGCCATGTGTTCAGCTACTTGGCTGCCTTCACGGATCTTTGCGAGGAGCAGATGTCGCCGGTCTTGGCACACGACTCTGTGGCCATTAATCTGCCTGAGAATGCGGCGCCAGATGCCGGCGAAAAGTGCAAAAGTTGCACACATGTTTCCTTTAATTTCTGTTTATTTCTTTGGCACAGCCCTCTGTATGTATAATTGGATTTTCAGCTAAGAGGAATTAGAACGATCCGGGTGAGAATTGGAGAGATATATTTCCATATTGGAGCTGTGGCATCTTGCAGTAAATGCCTAAGGCAAACACTGTCAGAAAAATTATTTAAAAAATAAATATAATAAAGAAATATAGGATAAGATAAAAATATCGCAAATCACGTTTTCTGGACACATTTTTTTCTTCTAGTTTAATTAATTTAAATTTCTATATTTAAATCTTAATATTTGTATAATAAACATACATAAGTATAGGTTTACAAAATAAAATATATTTAAAGCATATATTTTGTCGTTTTTATTTTTGATGCCTTATTAATATGCAATTTCTGTAAGTGTCGCTGCCTGGCGACAACAAGCAAGTGTAAATTTCACTTGAACTGATAATTTCACTCAATTTGTGTGCGCTGATGAGCAAAGTTTTCCCATTTGCATAAGACTACGTGTGCCCGCCTCTCAGCCCGCGGCTTTTCCACCCCCAGAAGGACCCCGCACCCTGTGTGCAAGTTTTCATCTGAAGATGCCGCTTCTAGTGATTTCTTTTCCTCGAAGGTGCCAATTAGGGATTTCCGCCTCAATTACTTTCGCGAGCACACGAAACCCAAGTTTGTATGATTTTCGCATGACAAACTTAGGGCTTCTCCCGCCCCTTACATTCCACTTTCTTGGAGCTTCCTTTCGGAATGGGAGGAGCACTTACTGCGTCACCCACGTCCCCCGAAATGTAATTGCACGGAGTGCGTCCCCAAAAATGTTGGGTGTGCGTGATAAAAAAATTCGTTTGCATTTTACACGTCTCATCTGCAGGTGGCGAAAGCTGAAATAGTTCATGTGGCTCTTCTGGAAAGGAATTGGTAATTTCCATTTCAACTGAATGCGTTTGCAGTTTGCAAATTGGTTTTCTGAAGACTTTAAATGATTTCCGATTTGGGAAGATGCTGTTTAAAAATGCAATATCTGAAGTAGAATTATGGGTTCTGGGTAAATGAATAGATTTCACATTCTTTTACTGTATATTCTTCTTTTAATTTACCAACCCAATTTACCTCAGCTGGTGTATTTTTTTATTTTTTTACTAATATTTATATGCCATAATAATTAAATAATGTCTGCCATATTTTGTATGCAATTATAACTCCAATTACTGTCATATCTTTAGAAATTAAATCCGAAAATAAATTGACTCTAACCAAACTAATTCCACCCAGATAATTCATGTTGAGGAAGCCAGGTCAATTGCAATCCTTTGTTAATTAAATTATGGTTCAACTAGCATTTACCTGACAAACATGGCAATCTGCATCAAGCAACTCTGACGGTTTGGGTCATTTACGGTTCAAGAAATCGAGATCGGTTGGCCACAATAAAATACCCAAGAGCCACCGCACTCCTTAGGCCCAAGGAGTAGAGAGAGAGAGCCTTTCAAATCAAAATCAATATGGGACTAACGACAAAGGCAAACGTTTCCAGGACCTTTTGTCAAGTCACGGAAAGGCCTGCAAAGTGGGGCCGAGAGAGCGAGCACTTAGCAATATTGCATTGCAACCGGCCTCAAATCGAAGTGGTTAGATCAGAGGAATTATTTGTCGGCCGGCGGCGGAAGGAGTGAGATGTGTGAGGACAATTCCGGACTGAGCCTTTCCCCGTCCGCCTGCTTAAGTGTAATTAAATTCACTCTGCTCCTTCTTCACCGTGACCGGCTCTCATCAAATGGATTGATTTATGATGACGCTCTTTGCTCTTCATCCTCCTGGCTGACGAGGCATGACATAATAAATTGGTATGTCCTGTCCTGGTCCTTGCACAACCACAGAGACACACACATGAGCAGTGCAGAGATTTGAAAATTAATTTGCGAAAAGTTTTCCCTGCTCAAATCTCGCATTTCGCCTTTCACATTTCGCGTTCTATGCGCTATATTTATATTTATTATTTAATTTTGCCCGCTTCTATGTACTTTGGCGCATTTTCATGCTCCACTGCTGCCTCGTTCTTTTCTTGTGTTGACGGCAAAGTTTAATTTTTATTGTTGTTTGACTTTGTTAAATGATTTTTATTGCCTTTCTTGTGCGCTGCGGGGTAGGAAGAAGAAGCCTTTGTAGGAATTTAATAAAACTGCTGTGACCATATTGCCGAGCAAACACAGTGCACAATGCTCCAATTTTCCATCAGAAGTCAGCGGCAACATCAAGTTAACCAATCCCTCGTCCTTTTTGCCGCTCATTCCCCCATCTATCTGTGTCCTTTACTGCCCGGAATTTATTGACGCTCCCTGCTGAGTTTGACGGTTCAACTTGAGATATATGAGGGCCATTTGATTGTTTTGTACATACTTACGAGTGGCTGCCAGATTGCAAAGTATTTCACCCACCGGCAACATGAAATTTTCCGACATAACTTATAAGCATCTTTCGCTTTGACTATGCGGAAAATCAAACTGAAAACCGCGAAGAAAAAATATAAATATAAATAAGAGTCTCGGTGGAAAACCGCAACAGAGTAAGCCGGAAAAAGGGAAGAAAAACAAGAGTGTGGATATTATTATGGCCATTAAGAAAATTACACCAGTTTTCAATTTATTATTTATTTATTTATCAAAAATTATTTTGTATACTACTAAAGCACAATAAAAAATATAATAAAAAGTTAATGCGCCAGTGCGCTAGTTTTAGTAGTATATAGCATACATTTTTACTTTTATATTGTATAAGGTAAGACTTAAATATTTTCTTTCTGTGAGCTAACATTTTGACTACAACTGTATCCTCTGAATTAATGAATGTAGGCTGCTGGAAAATTTCGGCGTCACCACAATAAAGGAGCTTCATAATAAAGGCAACAGAAGTTCAAACAAGTTCTTTGCTGGTTAAAAAGAAAGAGTTCAAGGTACAGCATTTAATTGCAGATGCCAAGATGGTTAACTTTGATCTTTCTGACTGACATCCTTATTTTATGAGTATTTAATAACTCGGATAGCTTGCAGAACTTCCGTTTTTAATATTTGGTAAAACATATAAATTTTTTTTAAGCAACTAAGATGACTTTGTATTTAAGACTGACCTCGACTCTGGTGATGAAGCTGTTCCATCACGTTGCATTGCCTTTGGTAGTTTTAACTCAAATAATTGTCAGTTACAGTTGACTGATTATAAGGGTCAAAATAAAACCAGGTCGCTTCCATTGTCGCTCGACAGGCTCTGAGATAATGATTAATTGCAGCTTTCAACCAATACGAGTCCACGTCAAATGAATTGCATAATCGCCTGTCAATTACAGGACTGTCAGATCTCTGGCAGCTTGGAGGAGCAGAAGGCGGAGTGTTCCTGATGCAGAATTAAACAAATTGCGATGCAAACTACGTAGTATTGGAAACGAATTCTGAATGGTTGCCAAACGAACAAAAAGCCTGGACGGCGGAGGGAGAATAGTTGCCATGCCGAGGGGCTTGCATTTGTGTCAACTGGATTGTTATGGATGTTTGCACTGCCGAGCGGTATATATCTTTTACAATGCCCCACCCAGGACTCATATCCCCTATACCCGGCAATTGTCCTGTGAAGGACAATGTACGCATTGCGTCACTGCAAGAGATACGCCCATTGTTCGGCCTGAAACAAAGCCAAAGCTCGGCGTTGCGACATTGTGCCCCTTTTGCTTTTGCCCGGCTTTAGTCGTAGTTTTAATCTCACTAATGGCAGCCACAGCAGAATGCTGGGCAAGAGGCTTCAAGTCAATGGCAACAATAGACTCATGTCACAAAAGGTCGTTGGCTGCACACGACAATTTCACTTCGTTATCTCGGAATAATATCAAATATTCAAAGCTGTCCCACGCTAGGTTGCAAATCATTGTGTGCAGTTCTGTTTTATTTATTTCTTAACTAAATAAAAGGTAAACTGTCAATAAGTGGGTTTCCCGCATGAATTTAATAAAAATATAGGTATTTTATACAAATATTATTCAGCTGATAACATATACACGGCAATTAATTCATCAATAAGGGATTATTTTTCTCTAAATTTGTAGAATGATGTGATAATAAAATGAGTAATTCAAACTTAAGGGAAGGCGCACCCGTAACTAAGAGCTTCTAAGCATCTCAAAATGAATAGACAGATCTCTCAGAGATTACAAATCAATCTGCGAGCTTTAGACTAAATGCATATGAGAAATATAAGAGAATTCAATTGCGAAATACAATCAGTATAGATCAGTATCTCAGATCGGAAACAAGTCACTGCCACAATGCTCGAGCTGAGATTATGTGGAATGTTTTCGATTGCCTTTTACATTATTCTGGCCCAGACAGTTGCTTGTAAGGTTTCAATATGTAGTAAAATATTAAGTGCATTAACTAATTATTAATAATCTACTCTTAAAACCGGTACATATAGATCCCAAGTATGTAAATGACTTTGTGTTTCCCTCGGATGATGAGAACGAGAATCAAAAACTTCCACTTTGGGAGCCGATCACTTATACCGAAAAATCCGAGACTAAATCGAATACGTACAATATACACCATGGCCAATGGGTGGTGAGCGATCAAAAAAACCTGGACAAGTGCCGAAACTTTATGATTGTTACATCTTCTGGACACGTTCGGTTGATCTATATAAGTTACAAGAACGTAGAAAATCCATTGGATAGCTTAAAGGAAGCCTTAGTTCACGATCTCGAAATTCCAGAGGTGTGCAATAATATAAAAATTATTAAACGAGGAAGACAGAGGCTAGTTTTTGAAGTGCCCAATGCTATATACGCCCTTCTTACCTTGCAAAAGTACTGTCAACTTTATAGTGAAACTGCAGAGCTCAATTATGAAATTCTCGCTACTGAGGAAGATTACTAGAGTTTCGAGAATTTTAATGCTTCAAGTCAAGATGTATTTAAAGATTGATAATTAATAATTTATTTATAACAAGAAATAATTACCTGATCTGGGCTTTTCACTTGACCTACTGGGAGCGATATTCCCCAACCAATTCGCTTGCTTTAGATTTATTACTAAATTGCATACGATAGATTTAATCATTATAATGAGATTATTTTGACATAAATCTTGTAAGCTTAGAATCCAATTATAACAAAACAACTAATTAAAAACTTGACCAATGAAAGATATTATAAGCAAGAAAAACCTTAAAATACTATGTAAAATATGCACAAATATTTATTTATGAATCACAAACCCCTCAAATTACATAAATAACACGTTTGAAGTTTATCAATCTGTTTAGCCGGGTAATCCCCAATGGCAATTACGATTCCAGTGAGCCAGCCCAACTGACCACCGCTGTAATCTATTGATTCGTTTGGCCAAATCAAACAATTGAAAGCCATAAATACGTGGAAGTGATTTAGATGCGGATGTGAATGCATTTAGGATACCGGTGGCCAGGTGAACGTGAACTACACGAAGGCAATTAAGTTCGTTCGTTCATAACGCATTTCGTGGGGGCGTGGGTGAGGGCATGGGCATGTTTATTGACGTTGCTGTTTCTGTGCTAACTGGGCCGGAACCCCAACCCCCACCCAACGGGACGATTTTAGCCTGCACAGGTTACTTTGGCCCCGCTTGTTGTCGCGCTGGTCGCCTTCGCTGTTGAACATGGCCACAATGGAATACCATAGTTGGCCATGGGAGGAGATGGCAGCAGGGAGCGAGGAAAAGGGCCAGCGGAGCTTTACAATTTACACATTAATTATGAGCAGACATGTGTTGTAGGCGTTTTGGCCGGGATCCCGGCGTTTGGCTCGAGTCGTGCGGCGCGGTAACAGGTGCCTCCTGTTACTTCATATCCTCCGTTTGCACTGCAAGAAACTGGTACTAAGATCCTAAGATATAGTACTTATTTTGACAAATATTATAATAGAAATATTATTTGAATAAAAGGTCAGTTATTTACAATGAAAAAATTAAAGTAAAATGTGTTTAATAGTATATAATTCTTCCTATATAAATTAAATTAAAAATAACTCAACATTAAATGGATATGTGCTTTGTTAATGACATTGTATTTCCTTAAGCTGTTTAATTTGATATTTCAAATATAAGGTCTGAGAAACATATTTTATTATAAGTTAAAGACAACTATTTTTAGCCAAATTTATTTCGCAAAGTGCGTAAAGTATGCAAATTTCAGGCTAGGCAAAATATGCCCCTGGCCGGGTTTTATGGCAGCGAATTAATGAACGCAGGCAACGAGCCGGGCAGCAGCAGCAGCGGCAGCGGCAGCAGCAAGGACGCCACGAAGGGTCATTATTTTGCCCATGTCCCTGCAGATCCGCTCCTGCAAGCCCCAGCAATGCAATGTGGTCTGGCCAGCCTGTGGCTCCACGGAACACCACACCTCCTTTATGCCCCCGATGCCGTGTGCAATAATAGCAATAATTTATCACCCCGGACCCAAATTATGCATGAACTCAATTGTGCGTGAAATTAAATTTTAAGCGCAAACAAGGCGACTTGTCGGCTCGGCCCCTGTTTACTTCAATAATTTGGCTAATTTCACATGTGAGCAGCAGCATAGAGGCCACAGGCCGCTCTGACCAAATATAATTGAAAATATTTCGAATTCCTCAATGCAGCCGCAAATGACAGGCATATGACTTGCATTGGTTTTCGACTAATTGAGAGTTTCTTGTGCTCGACTGCCAAAATGTTTGATAAAAAATTAATATTCACTTGATCCTTAGGCAATAAGGTTATTTAATTGCTTTATAAGTGGTTAAATTGATTTATTGCAAATAGTAATTCTCGTTTAGCAATTATTAAAAATTGTTTCATAATAAACTTGAATGAATATTGTTATTCAATAAAATAATCTACCTCAATACACAAATATCTAAGGTATAGTAATGGAATAATTACTCAATTACTCTAGTTATAAATTTCTTAAACAACTTCCGCTCAGTAGCCACTTTGCTTAACTTAACTTCCTGCAAAAACTTCGCAAATTCAAAGATATTCGAGTCAGTTAAAGGACATTTGTACCTCCCATCCCAATATGTCGGCGCAGGATTTCCAAGAGACATAAAATACCAAAAGTTTTCGATTGCATTTTTGTCGCAGAAGTAGCTCTGATTGCTTTAAAAATAATTTATTGAGTCAATTGACTTTTGCAGCGGAGTCTCCGCAAATAGACGCACTGCAATCGAACTTGCAACCACCGGGGAGCTGCACACAGATACGCACACACACCGCCGCAGACTCTCTCACACACAGATACACTTGATTTGATTGTGTTGACTCTGCAGAGGGCGAAATAAACTTAAGTGCAGCCCTCGTCGTCCTGGGTCTTGGTTCGCTTCCATTCGAAATTTATTGCGGCCGGAGTCCTTTCACATGGCAAGTTAAAGCCTCAGTTACATGACTCATTCAAGCTCCGGCATTTGCTCATTTGGGCCGGGGGTAAAGTCCAGACACATTCTAAAATGCGACTCCAGTGCCTGCAAGCCGAGTCACACACATGTCAATTCAATTTGATCGGAGGACCGTGACGGATGAAGGACGCAGACTGAAGGAGGCCTAACCAGAGAGAGTTCCTGTTTTCTGGTCCTGGAGGACAACGCAAATCCATTCGATGCCTGGGATAAGAGTGGGGATGAGAGATTTAAGGCAGTGCTGGAATTGGCCAAATAAAAATATCTCTTAGCCGTCTACATTGATTGACAGACAGCAGATATGCCTGTGGCTTGTCATTGGAATATCATTTATAATTGGAACGCATTTCCCAAATTCAGCAAGGCAAACGCATATTTTTTCTTGAAAGTTTAGAACGAGAAAGGGTGGAGTCTAAGCAAACAGAAGTGACAATAAGGAATGCCTTCCTACTTGTACTTTCGAAACTTCAATAAGCTATAGTGCTACTCTGTTACGCTCAGAAATATTAATACATTTTTTTCAAGTAAAAACAGAAGTCCTAAATAGAATTAGGACGCTGAAATAATATAAGATGGTTGAGGCTTAATACGAATTAATAAGCAGTATAGAATATTATTGTAAGTTTACTTGCACGAGATTAGTCTCTGTTAAATCTAACAGTCATTTTACAGAGTCTCCACTGGAATTCAGCAACAATATACGAAACTCACCACCACGCAGCAGCAACAAACACAGCAGAGCTTAAGTTGTTGGGCAACAAATGAAGCAAAGATACACAGTTTTGCCGCCTTGTGGTCGTGTGGAACGTATTTTTGTGGTTTATGTTTTGAGGAACTTGATAGTATAAGAGTGTAATAAAGAAATTAATTATAAATATAGCCAGTGAGCATTTTTTAAAATGAATATTAATGTTTAATATTCTAAGTAAGTATTTTTTATAAATATTTATTAACACAATATATTTTAATTTAAAAAAATTTAATCCCTCAGTGTGGTTTTAAGTATTAGAATCTTTATATTTAGAAAATCTTATTTAAAGCAAACTTTTAATAATACTATAATTTAAAATTCAATTAAAAGAAACTCAAATAAAATCAGAAAAGTATATTAGAAGTTAATATACATAAAGCCTTAATTTCAAATTATTTAAATTAACAATTAAATTAATTAAGCATTATCTCTCCTTTCTCATTGTAAAACTATATCTAAATGAAGATTTAGTTGTTTTCATAAAGACACCCAATATTAACTAAAATAGTAAACACTACCCCGAAATACTGAGTCACCAATCAAATTAATGGCCCCCAAAATTCTTTTTGCTTCCCTCCTTCAAATCAAACTTTTTAAGTAATTGAATTCATGCAAGAGTTCAACGAAGCATTTCAATGCTGCATAACATAAAAATCCCATAAGAATTTGTTTTCAAATTGTATTTATTACTTCTGGGAGTGCGAAAAGATGAAAAATGTGTATCAATTCTTTGGCAGAGGATGCAGCCACATGCAGAGTGCGAATATTTTATGTTTTCGTTTGCTGCATTTTGTAGTTACTCGACACTTTTCCAAGTATGGCTGTAAATATTGTTACCAAAAATACAAAAATGGACGTAATAAATAATGCGAAATTGAATATCGAATATAACAAATATTTCAATTTTTGCTGCTTGGCAAAGTTTCAGCCGAAAACAAATGCAAATTGTATTTATGCTTGCTCTTTGCATGTATACTCAAGCAAGTAATCTGAAGTGATGGCTTGCCTTTTATTTTATTAAACTTTTCATCAAATATATTGTAATTTTAACAATTTGTTTATCGTATTTCCCTTATGCAATATATTTTTTACCCTCTCATTACATATCTGCTGTTTTCGTTTCTTTTGCCTTGCTGTTGCTTTAATTAACTTATTTAATTGCATACGGTTTTGCATTCACTTCGAACAGTTGGTATTGCTGCCATTATTGTGTTTTTGTTTCTGTGGCAATGAATAACAAACTGAATGAAAATATCAGCAAATTATGCATCTCGCTCTGTCTGTATTTTTATTTCATTTGCTTTTGTTCCGTTGACGGTCTGGAAATGAATGGAAAATCAATTAGGCAATGTAATTGTGTGGAAATAATCATAAATTGAGTTGAAATTAATCGCAACAGTTTTAAAGCTTAGTCCATTTAATGTGATTGAATATAACGAATTAAGTGTACAAAATCCTCGGACTAAAAGGTTTTTGAGCACGGCCTAAAATGAAATTGCATGGAAGACCATTTAAAATTTTAATTACGATAATTATGCAGAGGCCAACAGGGAAACCCTTTTACCGAAAGATCTGAAAGAGTTCAAAAGGGTTTCGGAAAAGTCGTAAAATTCCAAACATTAACTTGAACCCTAAAAGCATAACTTGAAGTAAAATCTCTTGCTCACTCCTAAAGACCCAAAGTAATTACGTATACGGCAGGTGGGCCCCAAGAAGCCCTACTAAAATGGAATTCTAATTTAATTATCCTAATTATTTATTTTGTACGCTGATATTAGTTGCATAAATCGGAAAGCGGTTTCCTTGCGTATTTTTAATTCATACAAATTTATGTTGTGGCTCGGTTTTGCTAGCAATTAGTTTAATTAAGCTTTTAATTAAAAAGGCTTTCCCAAAAACCGCAGTTTTGATTTTTATATTATATATAACCGAGGTGGTCAGGCGTCCAAAATAATCAATATATGCCTAGATATATTTTGCAAAAGTGGAATCAGAATTTTTTCCACTGAAATATTGCAAGGAGCAAAGTGCATTCTTCAGACTTAAAGTAAAGAAGCTTATGTATTTGCGCAGCTAGAGCCAATTTCATGTGATTTGGTCATGTAATTTTAAGAGCTAGAAATCCCTGCAGCTCTGATTTGCATTAGAATCCAAATAAAGAATGGGTATAGAGAGGGACAGGGCATACATATTCAAAAAGATTTCGCATGCGGCGCACATTTTTGAATACATTTGACAATTTTCGTAAGAGAAATGAGAAATATTTGCATTTACTTGAGTAGCAGCAGCGACAACGACGAGTGCGACGACGGCGGCGGCACTGCAAAAATGTAATTTCCATGAAAGCAGTCAGCTCTGGAGAGCGGGAGGCGGAATCCGGGATACGGGTAAAGGGTACCGGGCAACGGGGTCCGGGGAATACGGGATACGGAGTCATGAGCCAAGCAGGAGTCATCCGAAGTGGCTGCAAGTGCGCAGGCATGCGGGCCATCCCACGCCTTCTTTACTGCCTTTTACTATGCCACACTTGGAAAAAAATCTTACTTAACTTTGAAAACATCGCTTTATTATTATACTTATTTTTAAAATAATAATAAAAATATTATGTTGTATGAATACCAACATGATTTGGTGTGTCTCGACTAGTGACTCGACTCGAAAGTGATCAGTTTTTATGCAAAGAATTTTTCGCAGTAGTAAAAATTTGTAGGGAAGACGAGGCGTTGACTGCAATGGCGGTGTCTATTGTGCGGGTTAGCGGCGGCTGCATTTGCATCCCGACAGCAGATGCTCCCCACACATACACACGCACACCCCGCACATCCCAGATGTATATACACACACCCAGGCGAAGGACCGAGAGATTTTCCAGAGCCTGTCCGGCTGGCATGAAATATTTGACTTTTGATTAAAGCACCGACTCAAGTGCTCTGCGAGACTGCCTGGCGCTCCGGCGGCTGCCCTGCCTGCCACTTGACAAGATTCACTTGTCTCTCAAATGCATTTCATATTGTGTTGCATAATTTTCTGCGGCTTCTCTGGCCTAATGTGAAATGTGCCCTGGAAAAATTCCGAAAAAGACCCCGACGCTCGGTGCGGGGTGGTGGCATTGTGAAAAGTTTCCCCAAGATCCTGCTGGGCTCCGTCGTTGTCCTGGCTGTTGCCATTGTGGTGTTGCGAAATATGCATTGTTTGTTGTGGCGAAAATAAGCGATTCTATCTGTTGGCCGAGCTGCTGCACTTGGGATGCAGTTGTGCCAAAACTAAACAGACCGAGAAGTTTTATGGAATTACAACAAGTTCGGGTGCGGGAATACTCCTGAGATGGCATGTGATGAAAGGGAAGAACTTTCCGCTGCCTGCACTGAATTCGTAAAAGTTGTCATGACACAGGTTATAGAAACGAAGAAGACTTGTATCAAAAGAGTCCCATATATCTTTAGTTATATTTAGTCTTTATTGCGATCTGCAAATTAAATTATGACAAAAAGTTAAACTTGAGTAACCTTCGTAATAATCCCAATTCGTAGTAATCCCAATGGAGTTTAATTGGTATGCCAATGGAGAGCCACTTAAGCCCAGCAAACACCGAAAAATCTTCGAGGCAACACTTTGTTCAGACCGGGACAAAAAATTAATCATACGCTCCGGTTGCCAGCACAGTCAAGGGGAATTTTCACGGATAAAGGGGAATATTATTGCGGTACAAAAGCGAATTAATTTTTCATAAAAGGCGAACCACGCGGCCACCGCAGCGACGACGAAGGGGTGTCCTCCATGGGCTGCTCCTGCTCCTGCGGTTTGTTGCTCACGCACGTACCTGGAAACCCATACACCATCAAGGGGACTATACACTTCGAAAAAAGTCTGTTACAACATTTGTTAAGAGATTAATGACATAACATACTACCTGCATTCCAAAAATTTTTTTATTTATCTTGAAAGCTAGTAAAATTTATATTCTTTAAATGCAAAACTTGTATGCTTTCCGAATTTTCAATTTATACAAAATTTAAATATTCGTTGCACAATTTGTTGCGCATATTTTCTTGCGCTGCACAGGCTCGGCGCAATTAATTTTCAATGTGCGCTTTATGCAGCTCCTTGCCGGATCCGGATTTTGCTCTTTGCGGCAGGAATGCGGCTGCCAAGGATCCCCAGTTGCGATGCGATGGCGAGTGCGGCGGGGCGTGCTAATTGCCAAACAAAAAAAAGGCGGCAAAAGAAATGCAGCAGCAGCCCTTCGAGTCCTGCGAGTCCTGTGAGTCCTCGAACCTCCTCTTGATCGCATCGCTGGCTAATGTGATGTGTGCTTAATTTCCGCATTTCTGCTAATTGGCCTCGTTCGCCTGGATTTCGCTAATTACTTAATCATCAGCCGCACTGACAGCCCCCAGGCTTATAAATAAGTAAAAAACACTTTACTTTCTATCGTTCGAAAAGGGTTTAAAGTAAGGAATATGATGCTATATGTGATGTCGTTACAAGTCGATATAATTTCGCATTTGAAATAAAATTTAATCTCTCACATAACTGTTTAATTGTCTTAAAGCTTTATAATTGATACGACATTTATGTATTATTGTTTCAAAAATCTCGCAAATTATAATGTTTTATGATGATTTTTTTAGTGGCACTGCCTCTTGGGCCTTATCATCATTTGCGCACGTTTCAGCGAGTAGGTGTGCCCCTTAAACTGATACCAGTTGATGCCCTTTCCATGGGCGTTATCGCCGTATTTGCCTGCCAAGTTGCTAAATTATTATAAAATAAAACAACGTCATTAATAAATTACGTGAATGAACATATAAGAAATCCAGACACTTACCTGTGATGGCAGGCGTTGTACCACCAAGCACTGCTATAGTTAATGGCACAGTTGACCGTAGCGTGCTTGTCGTTATCCCGATCCTTGGTGGTGAACTTCTGGCCCAGATGGGTGGCCATGGCATCGCCGGCGTTGCCCGAGTTGTTGCCCAACGACTCCAGCGCAAAGCCATTCTCCTCTGATCCGATCCTGAAGTTGTCGTAAATCTGGTACCTCCGATCGCCCTCGTTGTCCTCAAGCAGTACGAGCAGCTCCTGCTGCTCTGCTGTAGTTATGGCGTGCAGCTTGTCCAGGCCCAAGAAGAACTCATTCTCCAGCTTGCCAAAGCCATTCTTGTAATCGTTCCAGTCCCGGAAGAAGTCCTCACTTCCATCTGTACGACGCAGGATAATAGTCCAGCCGCCACCGTGACTTAGCTGATCGCAGGCCACCACAAAGGGGTGTTTACTGTACTCGGGTACCACGATCACATTGATTTCACTGTGCTGCGTGAGGACCGAAGGCTCGGCGCAACTCTTGCCATAAAGCTTTGTTTCCACGCCAGTTTTAGCCAAGCAGCTGTCCAGTTTCTGGGTCAAGTCGTCCAGTAGTTCACCATGTCGCTCCTGCTCGACACTGAATATATGGATAATAGTTATTTGTTGTTTGAAATCTAAATCTTAATATTTATCTCGTACCGCACTGCAATCATCTGAGATCGTATTGATGCCGCATTGCCACAAATCGTTGATATTTCACAAACTTTTTCAGCGTATATGCATGCTAAAATATTGATGACTAAGATTGAGAATAAATTAAAGCCCGACATGACTACTGAACAGATTGATTGCTTAGGGAAGAATGAGCGCTGAGATGCTTTTATACAGCAAAATGTACAAAGAAATATTGGGATTTCCTTATCTCGCGCCAGTGGATTGTCGAGTGAATGGCATTTAAGCGATTATTTCAGTGATCCCCCTACAGATTGTTTACGATTGAATTTTAACACAAAAAACCCAAACAAGCACATAACGTTCTCATATACATATGTATCTTATTTTATTTATATTTTTTACATAATTTATTATGTGTAAAACTAGCAGAAGTGAAAAGTGAGTAATAATCCTTAAACAAAGACCAACAATAATTCCCCTGACTCCCTAATAAAATATAGAGCTTTAAGCTAATTAAAACCAAACAATCTATGCAACTAATAGGCTCTTCAGGGTAATCCCTATTGTTATCTAGCTCTCACTGATTATTGTTGTGGATACCATTCGCGTCCATCAAACTCGTTCGATTGGACATCGGGGCTGTCCTGGTTCTGGTCCTGAACCGGTTTTCTCGGTTGCAAAACTTAGTTACGAGCTCATCCGCAATCATCCAAGCCACTGCTGTCTGTCAAATTGAGCGCAAAAGCCTTGGCAGCCAGCTCAGGTGACATCAGTTCCGACTCGTTACAGTTTGAAGTTTACCGTGTGTGACAGGCCCGGGGCTTTGGTTTCGTTCGGTTCGGTTTGGTTTTGTGGGCGGGCCACCGCAAAAAAAGTTCAACCAAAAAGTTTTCTCTGCAGAGGCAAGTAAAAACAAAGAATTCATTTTCACGAGCCAAAAAACATGTTTCTTTTCAACAATGCTATAAAACTTAGCATAGAATTTCGTACAGAGAATCTGAAACTAAATAATTTACAGCTTACTTGTGGGTGGCATTGCTTGAGAATTGTAATTCCAAATATTTCCAAAGCTATGTAAGCAGAAATTAGATATAAGAATACCGAATCCAGATACAGAAGTGAACATTTTCGTTATATGCTCTCCATTTGATGTCTAAACATATCCTTTTGGCCATTCCCCCGCGACGCCTCTGTCCGAATCGAGTGGGGTAAACTCAAATACGGGGTATAAATCGAAATATTATCAAGATGCCAGCTCGTCGCGTCGCAACTAAATTGTTTGCAAATTTCCCCGCAGATCCTTCGGTTCGACCCGGCGGCGCCTGCTGCTGGCCAAGAACAACGAAGCAAGAAGAGCGGCAGAAATTTGTGTAAACAAGTTTTACCTACCTTTTGGCTAAAATTTATATCTCGGCCAGCATTGGCCTAAGCATTTTGAGAGCATGTTTTTTTCCGGGCTATGTACGAGTTGTATTTCATTTTACTTCAACACTTTCGGCACAAACACACTGAGAGTCGAGTGCCTTGGGGGCCAACTTTGGGCATAATAAATAACATAAAAATGAAGCGAATTCAACCTCAAAGTTCAATTCGAATAACCACTCAATAGATCTGCCGGCTACTGCTCCTGGGAGCTGGGACTTGGATCCGCACTTGGACTCGCCTTCATGTGCATACGAAATGGCCGCCGGCTGGCTGGAATAGACGATGAATTTAAATATGGCCAAATTGAGTATTGGGCACGTAATAAAAAAAAGGGCCAAGAAAGGCGGTCGGACAGCCGGGACGACCGTTATGTATGGCATCGTAAATAAACCCTTTTTTACTTAATCCAAATTCGTCCCCGGGGAACAATTTGTTACACAATTTAAAAAAAGGACGAGAACGGGCGAGCACTGCTGGCTCTGGCTCCGAGCAGGCATTTAGATTTTGGTCCAAGTCCAAGCTGTGTCCTTGCCAGGACCCGGGTCAGTTGTGCATACATTGTCCCTGTCCGAGCTGCAATATTTTCGCTATAAAATATTTATATTTCTCCGCTCAGTGCCCTCCGCCCAGCCAGGGCCAGTAGTAATAAGGTTTTAAACTTCCATTTCTCGAATGCATATTTGATGTTGCTTAGACACGGCGAATATGCAGGGCAATAAAAGAATCCGACGGAAGATATGAGGATGAACCGAAAGGATTTTGAATTGCTTTACTAGCCGCGGGGTTTCTAGTACATTTCCAGTGCTTGGCACTTGCTGACTTTCTTTCAACAGTATGCTGTTATATGAATAGGTATCTTAAAGCCAAAGGAATTGATGGTGAAGTAGTTTTAATTTCCTTTTTGACAATAATTTTGTTGCTATTTCTCAGTTAACTTATTTCCATTTAATTTTATCAATGTATGTAGATTGGTATTTAGATTAATAAATCCACATGATGGGAATACCAATAGAACTAAACCCTGGTCCAATATCCACCACTTACCAATTTTCCCTTTGATTTCCCCAATGTTTATCAGCGGAATGAGCTTCGAAGCTAATCAACTGGGCCGTAGATCCTTTGCAGCCTGCCCGACTAAAAACAATAACAACTCATCGTTGGTCAGGGACAAAGGGCAGCTCCAAAAGGCCAAAAAGCGGCGCCAAGTATCCCAAAAATTAGCGGAAACGGAAGCCAATCAGCTGGCAGCGGAAACCGCATTGTGCCGCAGCACTTCAATTCCGTGGCTTCGATTATGATGAGGCTCTGGCTCCCGTCCTCGGCGGGATCTGGATCAGGCACTGCTTCTGGCTCGGGCTCTGCGGTCAGAAGCGAAAATAATGGCCAAGAGCCAAATTACGTTTCCGCCATTTGGTGCCGGGGCAGCTCTCGCTTGACCGGAAATTGTGAAAAATCAACTCGGTCGAAGGGCCGCCGCACAGTGGGAAAACCCCATATCCTGCAAGTCTGGATTTTGTGTGTACGGCGAACTGACTTTGCAAGTAGAATTACCGCGTAACGAGCAAATTTCAATATAAGTAAAAGATAAGAATGCTCGACTTTCGAAGGCGAAGCTTGAATACTCTGCTCCAGGCACACGGTACAAATATTCTACTACAGAAATGGGGAATAGCCCTTGGCTGAATATAAGAAAACTTAAAGAAAATATTTAATAGCAGTGGAAGCAAATTTGTTCTCAATGAAAGCCCTCAAGGAGTTGACGGTCGTCCCCCAAAAAGAGGCAGTCGGCGGAAATGTAAAACGCCCGGCATCTGGCAAATGTCTGCGAATTTTATAATGAAATTCCACAGCGTTTAATTATGCCCCAAGCAGTTAGTGCTTCTCTGATCCGACAATGGAATTTGAACTCTACTCTCGCCTGAAGTTCAGCTTTGCATGAAATGTATAAAATTATTACAACAAATGCCAGGAGACTCACTAAATCGAATTTGAAAAATCCATCCACAACCATGTGGATGGGCAATCTGGCTAGCAGGCATTTCCCACCAATTTAATTATGTAAAGGCTGTAACAAACATTAAATAATTTAATGGAATCTGGTTAGCTGATGTGATGAAATTCATTAAGCTCTGTAAATTATAAAACAAATTAAATTAAATATAAGCAGCTTAAGCGCTGGAAAACATATGCGACTCGGTTAAAAATTTGAAGGTATCAGTTATTTAATGTTTGTTCAATTTGTAGAATATATGTATAAATCTATTATATATTTCTACTCAAACTCTAAGGAATATAAATGACACAAAACCAATATTAGAGGTGTATAAAAAATATCTATATTAAAAATCAATGACTTACCTTGGCATACTTAATAAGAGTTATTTTTGATTGCCTATAAGTTGTGCTCTCTATTAGTGATTCACTTTAACCCATTACGGTAATACTAAATTATTGTTTATACTTTGTGAATATTCCATTCCCATTTTAAACCAAAAAATTGATAATAATGAACATAAATATATCATACTTTATCTTTTTTATCAATCGACTTTTTGGGGCCAAATAACCTGCGGCAGCATCAAGCCTTAAATTCCACCGTTTAAGGTTGACTCAAAAACCCCTTGTTAACATGTTCGGCCTGGCCTCCACTCGATATCCATCCAGCATAGTTTTTGCCCTTATCTTTGACGCTACGTGAGCGCACGTATGCGCATTCGTTAGCCTTAACTAAGGCCGCGTGCAAATCCCTCGCAGACCATAAATTATACACGGGAAATTCGGGGAAAAATCTGAAAAGCCCGCATCGCCTGAGGGTCGCGATGAACGTGAGGGGTTCGAGCAAGTGTCGCACTGAAAAGCGGCAACTGTTGCTGATGCATTCGATAATTAAATACGGCAAAACAAGATGTCGACAATTTGGGATTTGAATAAACACACTAAAGCTATTTAACTTTGTTCCCGAGTCCCGTCTGACCCACATCGGTCGCCGGTTTTCCGCTTTTCCATCTTCCGCCTCCATTTGCTAAGCTTTACACGCAGGAAAAAAATTAAGCCTTTATTTTAGAGCTGAGGAGGGATATTATTTTATTGATGAATAAGTTTACGTTTTCTCTATCGAAATAATATTCTTTTGAAGATTAGAGCCTTCACTTTGACGCATTTTTAATAATATATAACTTAACTTAACTTTGCTTTTCCTGCAAGTGCACATTTTCCGCGCACGCAAAACTCAAAGCAAGCAAAGTTGAGGCGCCGCGGCGGAGACTCTGCGAAATTAAATAAGTTGGGGCAACCGCTAACGAGAAAGGTGTCTGGCACTAGGAATTAATGCGGCGGTTATGCGAAACCCCCGGGCCAGGATGCCTGGCTGCCTGGGCTGCCAGGATGCGGAGGTGGGCTTTTGCGGCGGTTCGGTGGTTCCATGGCTCGGCGGTTGGGTGGCAACGCGTAAAATTGCGGAGCACATGTGTCGGGGGCTTAATCTGTTTAGGCAACACGAGAAGCGCCTGCCGACAACTTGGTCTAAAACTTCAGGTAGCACTAACTTCACCTGGCAGCCCGCAAAAGGGGGCATAGCCCGGCCCGGGGTCACAGGATATAATGCACTTTAACTCCGGAGCTGGCGGAAGAACCCAGCCGAACGAACAGCTGGCAACGCAGGAGTCGCTTTCTGCCGACACTTCTTCGTGTCCTGCGAGTCGTTAAAAATGTTTAGTTGCAGTCTTTTGTTACTGCTGCTGACAGGAAATTTATTTTCGATGTCAATTTGTGCAATTTGTGGTGCAAATTTAATTGCAACTCTTGGCCAGGCATCAAATTTCAAAACAAGTAGCTAGAAACATTCTAGGAAATAAAGTTAATTGTCGCTTGTAGCAATCACAGGGCAATGCAGAGTCCTAAAGGATCTGCCTTAATTAATACACAATATTTAAAATAACCATTTCTTTCAAAGCAAAAACATTTTTTTGGCTAACCACAAACAGTTTGATATGTGCACAATTGCCAACACTTTCAGTTGTGGTTTTAAATATGAAATATTTCGTTTCTAAATATATATGTTTCCTCTGCACAATTTTCCACAATTTCGGCATTGATGAAAACATAAATTTAAGAGTGAAAATAAACTAAATTATATTAATATTATGTCCATTGAAGATACAATGTATTTCTAAATTGCAACATATTTAATTTTATAAAGAACGTAAGCCTTCCCTCTCATCTATTCCGGTCGAAAAACCACAATCATCTTGAAACGATTATGGAAAATATTTGTTTTCCATTAGCCGTTTTGACATCTTTTGATTTAATTACCGCCCGGGCTTAAGTCACCGGACTGGGTTCTGAATTTATTACTGAACTGAACTGGTGAGAATTATGGGGGCAGGACATAATAAGTTTGCCGGCGGCAGTTTTCATTTCGCATTCTTGCTTACCTCTGGCCAGGTGCAAAATTAATATTCGTTATCAGAGCGTAAGCCTGTGCATGTGACAAATAATGCCGACTGATTTACTACACAAAACACCGTCGAAATGGCCAAAGGGCAGGCTTAGCAGGGAGCAACTGCCAGGTGCAGCAGCTGCAGTGGCAGGCTGGCCAGGACATGGACACGCCGCCGCCATCGCAGCAGGACACACACTGCCAAATGCGATTACCGGAAGGAGCAAATTCAATTTATGTGAGCGACCGAGCCTGGCACAAAAGTAAGCCGGCGAAATGTGCTGTATTTTCGCCAGCATGATTAGTTAATTAAAACGTCAGCTTTCGGTCGAAATGAACTGTGTTCGTTTGCCTTTTGTCCGAGGGCTTTGGGCCTGACATTTATTAATTTCGAATAACATTTGATAATGACACGTTGTCGTCCTGTCCAATCCAGGTGACTTCGATAAGTCTGTGACACCGAATTTAATTGCTTAATTGAAGATGTCCGCAAGGGGATCCAGCTGCGAGGAGCTTCGTTTTCATTTCATTTCGTTTCGTTTCGTTCGCTCACACAATTTTCGATTTACATAATAAGTCTCTAATCTAAGTTAAAATCAACGAGTGGCCGCCATTTGCATTAATTAAGTGACTGCTGCTCGGCATCTGGCCAGGAGCCAGGAGTATTGATTGGGATCGTTTCTTTTGCTCTGCTTCTGCGACAACGACGCTGTCATCATCCGGATCCGGAATATTCCCTTACGACAAGACCATTTCGTGTTCGCTCCGAGCATTGTCAGCGCCCTTTAATGGTTCAGGTAATAAACATAAAAACTAATTTCCCCCAAAAAAAGCCAAGAATGTTAATCAAAAGATTGTCCTGCTAGATTGCGGCGAAATAACAACAAAACAGCCAGGACACTGCACCCCAAAGGATGTCCATGTTCATGTGCTACCAGAAAGCGGTTTCGGTTTCGGTTCGGGCTCGTGTTCTGGCTCTGGTCCTGGTTCTGGAGCTCTGCGGTTTCTATTTTGTGGTAATTTCCGTTTATGTTTTTGAATTTTTTACCCACGACTGCGCAAACACAACCGACTGCTGATGATGGTCGCTTTTTGAGCTGGTTGTTCGTTGGATGTTTGTTCGAGGCTCGCTGTGCTTTTACGGTTGTCTCCAGTGCTCCTCCTCGTATTTGTTTTTATGGAATTAAAAAATTCCTGCCCGGAAAGGGACCTTAATTAAGCGAGGTCGCCGAGGTGGACGGGAAGCCATCCAGCTAAATGATTATTTTGCAATGGAAATAGGATTTTTAAAGTTCTTGTAAAAGTGTAAATTTGGTGATAGATATATCATACTTTTTAATTTTTTTTTTGTATTGGTATTTAAATTGTTTAAAATAGTAATATAAAAGATAAAATAAACTAAAATTAAATCTTAAAAATACATTTAACAATCAAAGTTGTTATTCTTTATTTACATTAACATTAATTTGTATGTACATCTTTAAATATAATTTTAAAATAATAACAATCGAAATAACAGAATTTCTTTTCAGTCGAACAGATTTTCCTATCTAGAAATTAAGCTTTTAACAATCACCTGTTCTTTTTAAGAGCTCTTTATTTATTTAAAGCTGTAACACTTTTTTAAACAATATTCCATGCCGCTGACAATTGTTTTATTTCCATCGATTGAAGTTGTTTAAAATGTAAATGGTAAAAGCATTGGCCTGATAAGCACCACATTTGGCACCTGGGGAGAGCAGCAAAAAAATAGCCTATATTAAAAGTATTATTCTTTCGCCGCCGCTGTGCATATTGTGCAATAATAAAAAAGGCAAGCCGGAGAACAGAGCGGGAACAAAGCGGCAATGCTTTCAACTGTAATGATAAATGAACGCAAACTCCGGACATAAATCAACAGATGGGGGCGCCTCCGCTGCCGGAGAGTGTGGCACCTCCGATGCCGTTGATGGGATAAGCCCAACTTCGGCCGCGAACTAACTACAGCCATAGTCCCCACTGCACAGGCAGCACCCCTTTGGATGATTTAAGCCCGAATGCCTCGGCTCCAAAATGTGTTGTGGGAAATATGCATAAAAGGAACACGGCAAAGTATCACGGGAAAACAGAGGAGCACACTGCGTTCCGTTGTTGTCTGCGGTATACGCGTACAATATTTTTAATTTTTCACATTTTTTTAACAAATGAAAGAGAGAAGCCCGAGCCAAAGGTGCAGCCCAGCCCCAGTTGGGTTGCCAGTCCCAATCTCCCAATCCCGGTCCCGATTCCGCAGAGAGACACCTATGGAGCGCGAAAGACCGCCCGGAGGCAAATGGCGCAGCCACAGCAACGGCACCCATGTGGGTCACACACACACACACAGACTTGGCCACAACACAACACCCGTAACACCACCCCAAACCCAACCCAACCCGCCACCACATCCATATGCATTCGCATTCAGACGTTGCCGCTTCGAGTTGAAACATTTTTTATAAAATTTACCCAGTCTCCTTTGGGTATGCTGGGATTATTATTAACAACACTTGGAGAGTGGGAGAAGAGGAAGAGAGACAAAAGAGAGTGAAAGACAGAGAGAGGGACATAGAAATAAATTAAATTTGAATTGAAATATATTGTTGTTAAAAGTGTTTTCGTTATAGCTTCGTCAAAATCATTAATTTTACTTTTTTATATAACCCTAAAAAATTGGTTTTTAAATTATAAATATTATTTAAAATATTTTATTAAATTGCATTGACTGAATTTCACTTTTAGAGTTCTTAACGACGTATAACACCGTAAATGCTTCTTAAAGAAGGACTTTTTTTTAATATGAATCAAAAATTCCAGAGTACCCGCTCGTCGAGTATTTTTCGGTTGAACGTTTCACTTGTTACGAAATTGCATTGTGAATAATGTAGTGTTAATTCTCGAGAGTGCCATGTTCCCTGTTTTATGGGTTTAATGCTTTTGTTTATTGGTCTGCTGTTGCGTCAAGTAAGGTTTCGGCTACGGCTCCTGCTCCGGCTCCGACTCCGGCTCAGGCTTCAACTGGACTTCGGTGAAGGGCAGGATGTGGCAGGATATGGCAGGACATGTGGGACACAGAGAAAGGGATTCGAATTTCGCCGGCGCTGCTGCTGCTGTTGCTGACATGCGATAAGAAAGCGCGCATTGTTTGGCCGTTGGCTTTGAGCCCGGTAAGTTGTCCAGCTGGCTGGCCCTTTGGCTGGTTGGACAGCTGACACGGTTAACAAATTAAATTTGCATTCCGATGGCCAACGCCCCAGCCCAGAAGGGAATGACTATTTATTGCCATAAATAATCCCAGCAAGGCAGTATCATAAATATCCGAAATAGATACTGTCTCTAATGTCAACACCTCACGAATTCCGTAGAGTTCGGTTTGCGGGAGTGCCGTGGCTCATCAGGATAATTCTATTTCTGATGGAATTGATGTCCCCAACAAACATTTTAATCGATTCTTTATCGCCTTTCAGCACGAACACTTTCGCCCTGGCATGCATAAATTAAAGTCGTAATGGACAATCAATAATTATGATTGACAATATGGTCGCCGTCGCAATTTCATTAATTGATGGCCTGACACATTCATTTCGTACCATTGCAATGCATTGGGGCTTCAAGTCTGCAATTTGAATGCGTTTATTTGATTTTGCTGGAATCATGTCGATAAATAAAATTTCAATTCAGTTTTTTGTTTGTCCTGCAAATGTCATTCTGGTAAAATGGCTTGGAAAAGATTTGTGGCCAAAATAATAGGAAAAATGCATAAAGAATTGTGTTAAATATTCGGCATTAGGTAAAAAGTGTTTCTTTATGGCTTAGCGAGTGAATATGCATCAAAATTTTTAATTTTTTATATGAAAATAAGTTTTAAAATACTTAATGTTCTTATATTTCATTGGCTTAAACAGTAACAATTAAATAGCTAAATTCTAAGCAGCTTAAAATGTTTAATATGCTTTTGGAGGCTAGAAATTCATATATAAACGATTATATGAAACGAATATTGTTATTTCAGGAATGTGTTCAGTCATTTGATGTTTCTATTTAATTTCAAGTCGCCTTTCTGTATAGTTAACTGCTCGATAATAATGGGCAGAGCACATACACATATGCCGTAATTCGTATAAACAATTTTAATAATTTCGTTTTATGAAAATTGTGCTCGGGTTAAATGATTCGCAAAGAATGTGTGCGTGGAGGAAAAAGGAAAAGTCGTAGCGTTTAGTGTTTTGCACGGCGAACCTGTCCGCATGACTGCCTGCCTGCCGGCATTTTGCGTCGGCGGACGTGTCCTTTAACCCCTGCTAGCTCCGATTTCAATCATTCCGGGGCGGATACAAGTCACCCACGCCCAGAAACTGGACGCTATCCAATCAGCAAAAGTCGCTGCTGCAAATCTCTTTTAAATGAGCCACTAATTGCAAACTGAAAGATAATACACAAAGAACCAGCACCACCCCCCGCACATGCCCAGTTGCAAACTAATCAAAGGCCCCACTCGCAAAAATGGGGGCGAAAAAAAAAGAAACGCCGTAGTTAAAGGAGCAATTATCGCAGAGATAGGAAGAACGAGTTTTTGTTTTGCGGCAAGTTTCGGGGATAACTTTGGCTCCCTGTGTTTGTGAGGCACGTTTATCAGTCGGTAAGTTTCCCTCGACTGCCTTTCTAACTCGCCTTTCCTTCGCCTTTGTTAACTTTCCGCCTTACTAATGTCCATCAGAGATATAGGGCCCAAAACTTTTATTTTGTAAGCAACCTTCTGGATCTGGGGAAGCTTTTAAAAAGTTACCAGCACATGTGTGTGCCCGACATGTGTATTTACATAGTTCTAATCAGGATGGGGATCCCCGCTTGAGTGGATTACGAGTGCACATGTCTGGCCAGAAACTTCCCGACAACTTGTTTTGGTTAATCAAAAAAATATGCTAGATTAACAAACTTTGGCAGCTTACAGAGAGAGGAGAGCTGGAGGAGTGTGAAAAGTAATGATAAATAAGCAGAAAGTAGTCTTAATGGCATCATTAGAACACTTGCCAACGATTTCTCAGGGGGCTTTAACGGCGTGGAAGTGTCAAGCGATCTTTGGTTATTAGGTTTTGAGATAAATGTTATATGAGGGCTTGGCATATTTTATATTTATTTTTACATTTTCCTAAAAGTGGAAAAAGCAGCCATATAAACAAATTAAACCATTAAACCATAATGAATGAACTAGAAAAAGAACAGGCTTAGTTTTAGGAAAGCATTTCTTAAGAACCTTGTTTTTTTATTTTTAATCTTTTACATATTTATATACAATTATTTTTATCAAAGTAATTAAATAAGGTATTTGCATACTATCTTTATTACTCATTGCTTTGATTCAGTTTCACTATTTTCCCCACAATCTAATTTAATAAATTCAATATTTTTGTGAGCCAACTGTTTAAACTTCCCATAGCCACATTAATTAATTAACTATTTCACTGTTTGTTTAAATAGTTGGGTCAGTGGTCGTAGCTCGAGTTCCGCCAATCATTAGCTGTGCTGAATAAAACCTATTGGTACACGCATTTCGCACTTTTATATGCCAGCTCTTAATAAATTTAATTAAGGCGAGATCCCTTTTAATCAAATCCAACGAAATCAGTTCCTGAAAATTAAATTTAAGCCACACACAGTCAAAGGAGAAAAAATGATAAAATGTTAAATTTAATTTGATTTATTTGCAGAGCTCGCTTTGAAGTCGTATTCGAAAGTGAAAGGGGATGGCAGGCAGGGACCCGAATGGGGGCCCAGATTGTGTATGATGAGATTATTTGAATTACCTTTGCAATCAAATTGACACCACATAGACGTCCTGGACTGACGGGGACAGACAGTTGGACAGGAAACTGACAGCGTCAACCGAAGGGGTGCTTACTCCATCCATCCCTCATCCTGCACCGGGCTTGAAAGGCGGAAGCTACAGACATCCCTCATAGGAGATCCAGAGTCCTGGCCAAGTGTCACTCTGAATGCTCTGCATTATTCAGGCGAGAGCACGTGCAAATTAAATTTTCACTAATGCTAGAGCACCCCTTTCGGAGCAGGCTGGTAATTGAACGTAATAGGAATTCGAGGCACTCGACATTAGCAGACGTCAACGACACATCACCGGAAATAGTAACAATATAATAATATTTAGTAAATAATTCATCTAAAATGGAGAACAACTCTGACGACAAAAGTATGAAGGGCTCGAAGGTTTCAGATTGGTTCTGTTCAAAGGAAAACGAAGAGGTGCTACATATGAAACACTTAAGCCTCAAGGAATCGAGCAAGCAGGTTGCCAAGGCTAAAAAGCTCCCTAATGTGCTGGTTGAAAATGTATTCAATTTTAGAATCGAAAAGATTAGACCCCCGTGTTTGCCGCCACAGGTAGGACTTTTCGATCCAATTAAACTTAAATCCCTTTAGGTATATCTTTAAAAGTTGATCATTTTATGAGTACATTTTGAAAACACATTTCTCAAAATATATCGTTAATTATTATCCCTTCACTTTAATTTTGCATTTTTTTTTATACTCTAAACCCAACCCACAGGCTTATCTCTACAAGGACATCTACTCCACCCGCAAGGACCAGCGTATCCAAAGATTTATCGAGGAAGAGCGCAAGCAACGCGAATTTCATAGCCGGCCTATGCCAAATTTCCGACAGGTCCACGAACGCCAGGCCATGCGAACTGTGGAGCACCGCATCACCATGCCAGTGACCCCCAATGTTCTCCGAAATTCCCAGGAGATGGAGCTGAAGCGTCGCCAGCGTGAGGAGCAACTATTGCGACAGCGCGAAGAGGAGGCCAAGCTGCAGCGACAGCACTCCTTGCGGGCCAACCCCTTTCCGGTAAGCAGTCGCCAGCCTTTAAAGCCTGCAAATCGTCAGACGGCTAGCTCCAAGGTGAAGGTGGAACCCTTCAACCTCGCCGCTGAGCAGCGTGTCCAGCAGCGGCGAATCTTTAATATCCAGAACTCCCACATGCAGGAGATGAAGCGTCGAGAGCTGGAGGAGCAGCGTCGGCGGGCGGAACGAGAGGCCAACCAGAGGCAGCGCCAGCTCACCACGTTCCGGGCACGACCCAACCCATTTGCAAGCACCGCACGTTGACCGGCGGAGGAGATGCCCTCATTCTTTTCTTTCTTTCTTTCCTTGTTTGTTTGGATTTTTCGTTGTAAATTTGTTTTGTTTGTTGTTTTTGTTCAAAGAAATTAAATTACTATAATCACCAACAAACTGGCACAAACACCAGCTCGCAAAGGAGGCTACAGTTGGGGTCGAGTTAATAATGCCAAGTGAGCAACAATTAAGAAAGGGTAAAGAACACGTTAAATCATTTAAATTTCATATTTATAAAATTAGAATATTGTATATACAAGTTCAAGTGGAATTCTAAAAACAAAAACTATTAAATATATACCAACTAATTGCAATGTTAGTTAGATGATGATGAAAGTTTACAAACATCTTTTCCCATCCGATTTCCTTGATTTTTCAAACCTATACATTAAGTTAAGATTGCTTTCCTATATCCGCCACCACAGGTGTAGATGTAGCTTCTGCACATTCAATTTGTTCATTTAAAATGGCTTAGGTCGGCGGCTCCATCAATCAAGTGGCCCAGCCCCAGTCCACCTATGAGGATATGGATGTAGGTAGCATATACATATATATATATATGGGGATCGGATCCAATTCAATCTGCAGCGAAGGGCAACGCCCACGTGCTCCTCTACAAACAATTTGTTGTAAGTGTATCAATTGGTGCGCCTGTAACGGAATGTGTGGTGTGCGTGGGTACGGCACATAATCAAAAGCACAAATACTAAAACAAGCACTCAAACTGTCAAAGCGATGATTGAAAGTGTTGACATTCGCTTTTTGGCTTCAGCCATCAGCCATCGGCCATCAGCCGTGGGATCTGACTTTTTGTGCATTGAGCTCCTGTTAATGGGACGGTTTTGGCGGTGGCCTCGTCCTTTCAAAAGGATTCCTTTTCACAGCACCCCAGTCCCCACCATACCCACCTTCAGATCATCTATACTCGTGTGTGCCTCGTGTGCTCTCTATGTGTGAATGATGAATTGCATTGCATGTGTTTATCGAGGAGCTACACTGAAACAGGTATTTATTGCAGGGCTGCCGAGCAGGTTTAAAGGTGAGCATCCATCACCTGAACTCGGTTCGAGTTGCAAATTAAATGCAATTAAACTGTTACAAGCTGCCGGCAGGAGTTTGTGATTGAGGTCAACGCTTGTCTAGGTCTAGCGATATTAATTCTATTCACTTTAGAGTATTTAGAAAATTTTAGTGTATTAAACCTATAAAATATAGTATAAGAGTCTTGAAATCAAATATTTGTTTATATATTTTTGAAACTAGCTAACATATATTATAATACATTTTTTTAATATTATTTTCCCGCTTATACTTTCTGCCTATATTTTCCTTCTCATATATATGAATATTATAAGTATTGAAGATGTAAATATTCGAAATGCATTATAAATGAACCCTGAGAATTAAGACAATTTTTAAATTGCATAAAAATTGTCTTAGATAAGCTGGACACCGTACCATATTAATTTTTATTAGAGCTAACAAGTTGCCACTGTCTGCTCACAGCTCTCCTAACATTTGCTGTCTTGCATTTTTCTGTAGTCACGATAACATAACATGTAAAAATCACCCCAATTGCTACCCCAATTCTGTGAAAGTGTAGACAAGGGGCAAACTGTGCTAACGGTTAACAGAGTCAATTTGGGGGTAGTAACAGCCATGGCTGTAGATAACATGCTTGTGGTGCTGTTAGAGTGACTTAATGTTTTGAAATAACGGCCGACCAAATGTTATAAAAGAATTTACAGAAAATGTTAACTCAAATCAAAATACATAGGAAAAGGCAAGCCCTACAAAGCTAAACGAAAATTCTTAAAAATATAGCCAGTAATTAATTAAGACGTTCTCTTTTTCCAAATTAATATAAATATATATTTATTTATTTTCTTATAGCTTTGAATTTTCTAATAGCTTATTAAATGTATTATAATAATAGCAATAAAAAACCAGAATAAAGAAGTACTTACAGAATAATAATTAAAATGAGCAAAAGTTGTTTTCCTATAATTAAGTAATTAAAACATCAAGCTTCTCTTTCTAACATTAATCATTATACTTTTGCATCGTAAAAAAAAGAGTCCAAAGATTAGATGGATAACTTATTAAGGGAGCTCCATACCTATACCCAAAAAGTGCTTCTGATACTACAAATCCTACCCTTTTCCGGTTTAATGACGGCAACTCCTCTAAGCCCTTTTCCGCCGGGATTAGTCGCTAAGCAGCAGCTACTTGTGTACCTTTTAAGTTAGTACTTATATTTGCCCGTCAAGTTAGTGGCTGTATTTGTGTTAAGCATAAGGTGGCAAGCACCGCCGGAGCTCATAAAATGCGTGTCTTGCATTTTGGATTTTCGTCGACGGATGCCGGTTGTCGCCTGTCGGATTTGGGATGCAAAAGTCCATGAAGTGGCGAACTTTATACGAGCCAACGAGAGAATGCCAAGCGATTGCTATTCAAGGCGGAACAATGTGCCGAATTTGATGGGCACCGTATATACGACTTGCCAGAATGCTGCTCGGCGTCTTGTGGCTTTTTTCTTTATTTTTTGGCCTTTGCGGATGTACAGCTCCTTGCGGTTAAATGAGACGCCCGGAGAAAGGATCCGGATGCTCGCTTCTTGTGCGGAGCGCGGAATTTAATAACGCGCTGATGCATGCAAAATAACGCATAAAAACGTAAAAATGCACGCGAAAAAAAGTAAACAAAGCACGCATACTGTATATTGCGTATACGTATTACGTATATGTACCCGCAAAAGTGAAGAACGTGAGCCAGGAGGGGTTGATGGGCGTAGTTGGGCGGTAGTTGAGCTGCAAGCGCCTCGGTAAAAACAATTTTCGCAGTCAATTTTCTTTTATGAGCAGAAAATATTTCACAGTGAAAATATTATATGAATATTGGCAGCCGACGGCGGCTTCGGCCTCTGACTTCTCAAGGGCTCAGATTGGGGCAGGAACTCAGCTCTAGTAGGCGTGATCCGGGAACATATATATGTTTATAAATTGGCCGACCTGAAAAGCTTTAATTGTATTGGAAAACCGGCAAAATGTTGAGCGGTTTGCCTTTTCTTTATTGAATTCGCTATACAACACTTACATATGTTTTTCCCAATTGATAATATGTATTTTCATTGACAACAACAATTTCAAAATTTTAAGCACAGTGTATATGTGAAATATTTTTTTGTATTTACATATTTTAATTAATTAAATGGTTATTTTTTACACTCTTTTTCTGAAGGGGTGTCATATTATGAACAGCTTTTCTGTGCTGTTTTCAATTGAAAGAACACATTTTTTTTGTAAATATTATTAAATGGGAAACTTTATTTTCTAGCTTATGAAATATATTAATTATGAATTTCGTTAGGCCTTTTTGAAAATACTACCTATGTATGAGGATAATGTGTATTTATTTTTTCCCAATTTAATTTAATTATCTTGATGAATGTGGTTCCAAAAAAGACAAAATCAGAGTCAAAAAATGGATCAGCAAATTAAAAGGGGAATAATAAAAGAGAAGTATTAAATCTGAGCGAACGCCCAGAAAGTCCTCAATGAGGCTCATAAAAAAAAACAAAAGCGGCGACGGGAGCATGGACTGGGGAGAGCACTGGAAGGAGTACAAATACCAGACGCACAGCAATTGCTGCAGAAAGTCAAAGTCATTAAAAAGTAATGTCATCGTCAACGTTTCTTGGTTCCAGGTTTCCCTCGGTTTCCTCATTCCCCTGCACGTTTTCCGCAGAAGCCCGTGACGCTTAGTCGCCGTTTCAACTCCTTCAGGTCCATTAATGATGGATGACGACTCGGCTTGCCTAGAACCCGGATCTCCAGGAGACTGGGGGGCCCCAAGCTCACCGAAAATGATTTGATGAAAACATTTGAAATTTTTATCGGGTGCAAATTTATGCAGAACTGTTGATGTCATCGCCGTTGCGTTGGCCGCAGAAAAATGATGACGATGCCGTTGTGACGTTGAAATATGAAGGCGCATTACCTTCTGCTCATTGCTGATTTACCCCACCGCCTGGCTCTCCATTTTCCCCCTACTTTTCCGCAAAGCGAGGGCGACAAGGCGCGTCCTGTTTTTAACAGTGTGCGCTTGGCAAGGGCCGATAAGAAGTTTGTGTCCTTGTTCTTTTTATGGGATTTAATTTTGATTAACATTCGGGGGTGCACTTAAAATTTGTAACAAATGACTTTGAAATTGATTGGAAGCTGGCATTCTTTATTTTTATATGCACCATAAAGCGTTTCACAGATGAATAAACTGGAGAACGGCTTTGTCCCGACGTATGTGGAGAGCCTTTAAAGTTGGGAAGGTGTAAAGAATGGTTGCTTCATAGCCGTGTAAAAAGTTATTTACCTGGTGTTAAAAGCGTTAAAATTTAAAGTATTTATTTATTTACTTGTAAAAATAACTCTTCATATACTTTTGCATATTTAACAAGTATTTGCCTCGATTACTGCAACACAAATATGTACCATTTTAAAGCACAAAAAAAACATACAAAAGTATGTTTCATATTTTGAATAATGGAATAAATTGTGTGCTCAGTTGCACAACAATGGCAGTGCTCGGATTAAATATGCAATTCTGGGAAAACATACTAACCATATTTTTAGAAAAGGGTTATACTAGGAAAGTATTTTATGGATTTTGTTTTAAAATTTCTTTGAAACTATTGCATGTATGGTTTTGCTAAAATATAAATATATAATCTTTTCTTTTTTTTATTTACTGTTTTAAAATGTTATTTGCTTTATCTACTGAGGAAGACTGCTAAAGATAGTATACCTTTCTGATTAACGATTTTATATTTTTCTCACATTTTTATATATTTCCCACATTTTATACAGTTTTTTGTGGGTTTTATATTTCTGTGCAAAGTTAGTGCTTCGTTTGCGACTCCTGGTTTATTATTGTCCATACACCTTGGCGAACTTTTTATTGTGGCGCATCTATTGCATAAACTTTAAGCAAATTGCAAATGAAAGTTCTGGGATTTTACATGACAGTTTATGGGTTTGAAATGCCAATGTATCCGGGACCTAAGTACTGGGTTGTGTAAGGTACAGAATACATATATATTCGTATATGGTCATGTGGCGGTAATATGAAAGTTTTGCTTTTTTATGCGTCTGTCCTTCCCGTGGGAGGAAGTAGCTGCCGTTGCCGTTGCCCCTGGTGGTGGCGTGAAGTTTTATGGCCAAAGAACAGGGGATGCGACTGCGGTGGCTACCAGGCTGGTGGTTGCGGGGTGGCAGCCGCAGTGGAGCAGTGGATCTGGTTGCACGGTGGCACGTGCACTCCCACAGGTGACGATGGCCTCGTTTATGAACAAACAGCAAAATGTTGTCAACATTTCAAATTTATTTGTTCAATATACAAACACACAGACAAACAGATGCCGACCTGTGTATGTGGAGGATTCCTCCATATGTCCGCGTTGTCTCTGTTCCGCTGTGCGTGTGGGTGTGTGTGCGTGTTATTAAATTAAACACAGAGCTGCCATCAGTGGGCCAAAAGCATTCATTAGCCACGTTTACTGCACCCGTGGCGACCTCCATTCGGTCTGATGAGTTTTTTCGTTTTCTGTTTTTGTTTTTATTTCTGTCTCATATTCAGCAAGGGAAACTTTCTGTGTTTGCCTTTTCTATATACCCAGGATTTTCACGGGGTTCCATGATCTATTTTGAGTTGGTAATATTATTGGAGTTAATTGAAATTCATGTTAGGTATTATAGTATTACAATTTAGTTTTAAGCCCATAATTAATTTTTATTTGGCAGCCATGCATTGCATGTAATTTTATAGCTAATTACACAAGTTAATCTAAGGATCTCAATTACTTTATTAATATTAAAAGTATAACAATTGACATAGTTTAAAGTGTAAACTCTTTTATAGCATAAACCTTTTTTAGTAAAGTTTTTGATATATTTTTAAACAGATTTAAAATTGGTTTGACATTTATAATACTAATATATACGTTCTTTTTTAAAGGTATCAAGAATTCGACTTGTCTTGACTTTGTGAATTTTTTTGATTACTTTGTCTATTTGCTTAGCATTGTTGTTCCTCTTCCTACTCCTGGTCTCATTTTTGTTGGCGTTGCTCCTGGTGTTATTATTGCTGCTGTTGTGGCTGCTGGTGTCGCTGACGCTTCGTGACTTTGTGAATGTTAGATTTTAATATTTTGTCCTTGCCCTGCGCCCATTCGGTCCTCTATAGCGTCACGATGACGGCTACGTGCGCCTGTTCGCACACAGAAATGATTATTGCACACCATTTTGGCAAATGGCGGAGGACCCGGATCCTCCACACGGCAAACGGAGAACCCCAGAACCCATTGGCATTTAAATGTAAACATATAACATAGAGAAAACGCTACTACAACGGCTGCAGTTAAATGCGATTCTGGGCCAGGCAAACGCATTAATTCTAATTAACTTTCTGCGGTCGTCTAAAACCCAAAGAGGTCCTGTTACCGCACTCGCTTTATGAGCACTTTTCGGGATCCGTACCGCCCCGGGTCCGAATTGCGTAGCAAATGAAGTGCAGGCAATAAAAAGGCGACAAAGGCAAATGGCTAACCGGCTAACCTTCGCTCCACGGCCTCCTTACTGCGTTCCGTGCGTTGAGCCATGAAAATGGAAATGAAAATTTATACGCTCTGCGGCGAGGGAAAACGGGGCAGGCGGGACTCTGGCTACCCAGCTCGCCGTGATTAAAACACCTGCGCCGACAGCTGTCGGGGATGGAGGGAGCCCACATACGAATGCGTGCAGGTATATAGGTATTATGTATATGGAATTTATAATTTAAATTCATAGTAAAACTAATTTATCCGTAGCAAGTGCTAATTTCATTGTAAAAAAGTTGTGTAAAATAGTAGCATGAATTCAACTGTGTAAAATATTGTCCATAAAAATGTTTTAAAAACTTTATTAAGTTTTGAAAAAACAACAATTATCTTTACTATATTAATTTAAAAATAACATATAAGTTCCTTTTTTATTAGTACTATTTTAATCACCCCGTCTGTATATATAGTCACTTGGCCCGCAGCATTGGTAACTGAAGTTGGCCAGAATAACTCCCTTGATTGTCCCTGGCAGCTGGCTGGGCTATCATAGGTTTTCATTTCGCCGGGCTAATGAAACGTCATGTTATTTATGGCCAGGATGCGCTCTAATGCAAAAGCATTTCTCCTCATTTAGGCCTTGGCCAGATGACCACCGAGGGACAGATTCGGGCAACAGGACCAAGTGCTGTCATGCGCTCTTCTTAGGAATTTCGTTTTTATTTCAGCGATAAAAAAAGTTGAATGGAAAGAACATATTATATCTTTGTGAAATATACAAATGTGCGTAGTAATTAAATGAATAATCAATTAAGAATATTAAAGAAGTCAGCATAAACATTTTACATGTCGTATACTTAATATATACATAATTTTTAAGAAAATGTTGTATTTCCCTTTTAAGATTATAAAAATATAATACAAAGTGTTTTAATGTAATTAAAATCGGAATTTTATTAATATCTTTAAATAATATTTAAACACAGGTCGTATACTTAATGTAGAACAAATTAAAAGAAAATGTTTTACTTGACTCTTTAAACGATTAGAATATATAAACAGTTATAATAAAATTTACCCAAATTAACATATTTACCCTTTACCCTGAAAGGCTTTTTCTAAGATCAATATATACTCGAAAGTAAAAAAATACGAACGACCCGCAATGAACTATAAATTTCTTAAGCACATAATTCATTCAACTATCCCAGAAGCTAAACAAGCAAAAAGCTTAACTAGAACCGAGCCATTTGACACGCTGTTCAATTTGTCTTTAAAATCAGTGCTCAGGACCCTAAATTTCCCCTATAGAAACCCGACAAGAAGCAATCCAGACATATTGCTCACTTGTCACTTCAGTGAATGCGCCTCAGCTTGGGATTGGGGTCGGAGATTGGGGATTGGGGCTTCTGGAGCTTGGGTTGGCACACAACCCTGGGTCCAGGGACCTTTGGCAACCCAAACGTGTGCGGCATTGATAAATTTCTGGGCGTGATGGCTAAGGACCTTCGAGGCGAGCCAAATGACTTCCAGCGGTCACGCCATTAAGAATGCTAATGTGTCTATTCAATGCGAATTTTATGCAAATGGCAAGGTTAAAAGCAAAATAAGAGCCGCGCTCTGGTAATGCGATAAAAAATTTGACACATCATCACTTTTCAATAAAATCAACAAATTTTATTTAAGTCACCCCCAGAGGATGCGCCTCGCTGGCTCTTCTCCCCTCTTGCCCCCGAAACTTTTTCGTCCTCGTCCTTTTCTTTGCATTTTCCCCAGTTCTTTTTTGGTTCACAAAAGCGAGAGCCAGGAAGGATGTGGATTGCTCGAGGGTGGAGAGAGTATGACGAAAATGCCATTTTCTTTGGAATGGTTCGGGGACTGGTGCTGGTACTGGCATTGTAAGCTTATCCATTTTGGCCATACGGTTTTTGCCATGTTTCCCTGACTGTGTGCCTTGGCCCCCCCTCCGCCTTTGTTGGCTTTGGCCTTTTCTTTTGGCTTTTCGCTTTTGTCCAACTGCCGGCCATTGTCCTGGCCACGGAAGTAGCCAGTAGCCGGTAGGCACTGGGGCTTTCAGACTCTGCATCGGGATCAGGATCAGCATCTCGGCATTTCAGCTGGAATTTGAAAATACTTTGCATTTGGAAAATTCGAAATCCGGTTATGTTGCTAATTTCTCTCTGGCCCTCTTTTGGCTCTCTTCGGTTAACTGGCCTCGATTACAAGTTGGAGAGGAAAAAAGGAAAGCTCTCAGCTAGCTAAGCCCAACTGTCAATCAAGTGATTGATGGCGCTGACGATTGAGCCGCCAGCAAAACGGATTGGATTCAGTTGGTATATGCACTTGATGGGCAAACAGTCTCACCGCATTTCCTCTCCACTTGCCCAAGCCTGTCAGCTGCTGCGTTTTCCGCAGCTTGAAAAGTGCGGCAGCTCAATTACACGAATTCGGGCACTTGTAAAAAAATAGTTTATTTCTCAAAAAAAAAAAAAAATTATTAGATAATTGTTAATGAAATTTAATAGCTTTTCGTAATGGAAATGAATTATTTATAATTGTGTGTAGTAATACTGTTTACTACATTTTTAAATAATGTTTAAAAATGATTTCTGTGTATGTATTGAAGTCTGCTACTCACTTGACATTTCAACAGCAGGTCGGGCATAATCTAAGATATTTACTTTATGAGCGGTCTATGGGCGTTTCACTAAAAGCTGTGTAAATACTATTAACGCCTCATTCACGAACGGGTGCCAAAAACATTTACGTTTATGTTCATTGCCAAATTGCCCTTGCTTTAATTGCCCGCGATGCCCTGCCCTTGTCCTTGCAGTCCCTTCACAGAAATTTGTTTCACCTTTCGTGTAAACATCGCGTGCAATTATTTACCCTTCGTCCGCCCCGCCGATGTCCCGAAAAAATTCCATTCAATTGAACAAAACGAAGCGCTTATCAAAAACATTAAGTCCCTAGCTGAAGCCACGACAGCAGGGAAAACAACAAACAATTAAGATGGGGTCCCAGATTCTACAAGGGTTGATGCTAGAGGGGCTTTCCCGGTTAGTTTTTCACGGGTGATTTGAAAATGACCCCAAAATTAAAAGAGAAATGGAGTAGCAATCAAGATGGGGATAGGGAATCTAAAAATATAAAAAACAACGCCATACAGTTTTTAGATTTTCCTCAACTGTCTTTTAATAATTAAAATTCGTAAGCGGTTAATCAAGAAAACTAATTTTAATTAAGTGTTTTTTCCTTAAGTATGAAATATTCTTAAAATAAAATAAGCAAAGTTTATTCAACGCCTGAATCCAAAAAAACCGGAGTGACTTCCATTCATATAAAAACATGGTTCAGTTTTCCTTTGAAATTCATAATTTGTGTTTCAGCCTCACACAAAACATTATGTCATGCAGATAGATGTATCCTCCTTTACACCCTTGTCTAAATTTTGCTTGTGAAATATTCTCGACTAGAGTAAATATTAAATTCCTTCAGCAATCCTTTCACACGCCATATCAGACATCAACGTCGGCTTCATTAAAAGAAAGGATCTCTCTTTCTCTGTGCCAAACAAAAAATGAAAATAAAAAGGAAAATGTGACGGCAATTTAATTAAAAACTTATGAATGAGTGAACAAAAAAGTTTGCTCATCCTTAGACCTCAAGATGTTTTTATCGTTGTTGTTTCCGCAAATGGAGTCCCTCACACACACATATACACACTCTGACTCCCATCCATTTGCACTGAAAGTTTGTGAGTAGTGTTTGGGCGCCGGCTTTGGCCAGATGCAGATCAGCATACGAAGTCGAAGCTCGGCATCAGAGTTTCCATAGCGTAAAAATATAATTGGAGGAATTTAAAAAGTTTTTGTTTTAGTTTCGGGCTCTGCTCGTCAAAGGACCCTCTTTGGTTAGCTTGAAGTGCTGCTGCCTGCTGGATGCTGGATGGGGGACCTTCTCCTTCTATAATCTGCGGGAAATCCAATTGCCAAATCGATTCCGAAGTTTTCGTATTTGGCCAGCGCTCAAGAATGCATTGTAAATGTATTTACACAATTTTGTCTCTTGGTCGCAATTTCACTTGGCACATTCGCAGGCATTCCTCATCGTTTTACCCCAAGCCAGGACCCAGAGAATCGAGAATCCAACAATCCAACAAGCCCCGAGTCCCAGGGCCAATCCGTTGGTTTAGTTTAGTTTCGGTGCCGTGCGGAGCGGCCCGGTTTGGCTGCCCATTTCATTGTGTGCACTCGGGGAAAAAGTGAATAAGAAAATTTGTTTGCCAACTTTCGGTGTAATTTGTAAACATCAAAGAGAATGGCAAAGAAAACATGTCGCCGGCTGAGTCAAAGGGATCAAGAGTTGCTTTGCGAATTCGTGCGGAAATCTTCTACGTGTGCGGCATGCCAAGCTACGGAATATGTGCACAGCATAGCGCCGGAGCGGTGTGCCCCGGGGCCGGTATTTTCCCAACCTCTGCTCTTCCTCGTGCTGCTTCCCCAGCTACTTGGCATCCTTCCTGCCCAACCCCTGCCCGCGCTGACAATCCGCATCGTAACCGATCCAAGATGGGGGCGGGCTCAAGGTGAACGGCGTAGTTGTTGGGACATCATCGTTTATGCAGGTTACTCCTGCAGGCAAACGGGTAATACACTTGGAATACATGGTCTTGAGATATGAAGAGTCAGACTAACGTAGACATTTTCAAAACTTGAGAAATAATAGTTATATCAAATGTATATGCTTTAAAAAAAATCCAAGGTTACAAGTTAAGCTAAGTTAAGCTAAGAATTCCATACAAGAAACTAAAATTTTCATTGATTGTTAATGGTTAAACTTAGAAAAAACTAAATTTGTATACTAAAACTTCCTATAGTTTTTCATCATAATGCTTTTATCAAGAAATTAAATATGTTTTCTTGAAAAAAGATATTTATATATTTTGCGACTTAAAGACTTGATATACTTTATTCAGTCTTAGTTATCCGATGTCTTTGAATGGCCGTGCTAATGAAGCCTGTGTCTAGGAGTCCAGCGTTTCGCCAAAGTTATAATAACAAAGAACTAATTAAGAAACATGACGTCCTTATGACAGCCTCGGCCTCCGCAGGACTATGCTTTTAGCTTTTTGCCAGCACCCAGCCGCATCTCGGCGGCGCTGATGGTCTGATGTACTAATTAAGTTTCGAACGTGACGAGAAATTGCAAGTGGCAATTTCGTTGTTTGATTTTTCGCTAGCCTCGATTTTTTCCCTTCGCCCGAGTTATTCCATCTGAATAATTAGCTGCAAAGTGGTTAGCGGCGTCTCTGGCGCCGAAGGATTTCTGATGAGCTCCACGTCCGGCTGTGGGTGTGCGGTCATTCCCGGGTAGAGCTGCAAATAAGAATTAATTTTCATGTTGAAGACAGAAGCAGGAAAAAATGTATATTTTCACATGATTTCACATGATTCCTAATAATGTATACGAAATATGTGATGAATTTTTTCTCCATTTTGTATTATTTTTTAACCAATTGTGTAATATTTCAATCCCTCATTTTTCTGTAGAATTGCATTCCCAAACTCTTTTGTTCATAAGCTGATGACGTTCCTGTGCATATTATTTTTATTGCCATGCTATTTCTGCGGATTTTTCCCGCTTTTCCCCTTGAGTTAAGATCAGCTTTCCGCACTCTTTGTTGGGGTTTCATTTCGTTTCGGAATTATAATTACTATGGGAGCCCTGCCTTCCGTTGTCTCCTGGCAGCGTGTTTTTCTTTCGGCATCCTTTAATATGCATTTTTCACGTTTTTCGCCTTTGTCTCCGTCGCCTTTGAGTGTGGAAAAGGGAAACGGCGCGGGGCGAGGGAGTTATAAAAATTACCGTAGCGGGGATTAAGAAGTTTCGCTATTATCATTCAAATTATAATTACTCGCAATTGTTTTTATAATGTTCATTAACATTTAGCGCCTTCTGAAGCTGCCTGCCAGCAGTTTGCCAGCACCAGACATTTCCATAATTATTTTTTAAATTGCAATTTTCCTCTGTTCTCTGCTGCTGCTGCCTTGGAGCGGGGATTTGTGGGAAGTGGGAGATAGCATGTGTTAATTGGGTTTGGTATCCTCCGAGAGCGTTGTAATTTTTCCTAATTTTCCCATTGATATTCGACCTAGCGCCTCCAAAAACTGTGCAAAAGTTTCATGTGACTTTGGTAAGTGTTAAATTTCTGCCACTTTCTTTGTTTTGCCAACAACAAATTGGCCCCAGACACGCAAATGTCTGTCTCTTGCCTTTGTCGGTGGCAAATAAATACGGCAAATTAATTTTTCATAGACACGAAGCTCTCCTTGGTCAGTCAGTCAGCCAGTCGCTGGGAGGTGGTCGAGTTGTCTGTTTCAATTTATCTGATGATTGTTTAATTAAATAATTCCCACTCATCGTCAGTTGCACAAAGCCAAAGTTCAGTATATGACATTGCAAATGTAAACACAATATATATCCCTCAACTGTTTTTTATCGGTCTGGTCTCTGGCAAATTTATGATTTATTTCGGTTTTTTTGCAGTTCAACGCCCACAATTAGTTCCACTCAAATAAATCAAAAGAACATTTTTGTAAATATTTACGCAGCATGCAAATATTGCACTTGCATTTAAAGTTGTATATATATTTTTATGGCCACGAAACCTAACATTAAGCCGCAGTTCTTTCTCGTCTCTGTTGTTTTCACCGTAATGTAAAATTTATTTGTTTTTGGACACATCCACAGAATTGCTCACTAGCACGAGAGCACAAATTACCAATTCGGTGTCAAGGGTTCTCTTTGGTATATAAAGTTATAAAGGTTTTTATGATTTAGTATCGAGGTTCTTGGTTAAAATCGAGTATAAAATAAATTTAAATTGAATAAATTAAAGAAATATTATTTAATTAAGAACAAATGTGTCTACAATGTTGCTTAAAATCCTCCAAAGCAACTCCATATAACTAATATCTGTAATTAATTTGAGAAATACATAAACAAAAAAATATATATATATATATCAAAATCTTAAATTCAGTTCTGATTGTATTGAGTCTCGAAGTCCGTCTAAAACTCTCCCTGAAGCATATTAGAACGGCCCTAAGCAAATGACATCTCAACGTAATTAAGTCTTAGCCTTGTTTAAACAGAAGTGCACATTGTCCTGCACAAATGCAAATGCACAATTGTGCAACTGTGGGTTTAATTACGTCAAGTATGCGCCAGCCAGTGCCATTAATTTCAGTTTACAAAAGCCTATTTGTGATTTGTCAAAATCGAATTTGCTCCTTATCAAGATTTGATTGATGGCTAAGGTTTATTTCCCTGGCCCCAATTTGCGTTCATCGAAGGCTCTTCTAGGCTACCGAACGTGAGTAGTGCTGGCTGGCCAAGTGGAGTCCTAGCTCGCAGCTTTCAGGTCCCAAGTCGGCGTCTGGTACTTGGAAGAGCTGAACAACTTTTCCCAACAGCACAGCACTTTGTTCCAGACATTTGATTGAGAGCTCTGCGAAATGCAAATGCAATGCGGATGTCATTCAAAGGGACGACAGTGGGGGAACTTCGAGGGAACAAGTCACTCAATGCCATCGCAGTCGCAGTTGCACTCCACCCACTGCACTCCACACATCAGCACATCAGATTGCATTCGATTGCAAGTTGATTGCGGCACTACATGAAGATACGGATGCGGATGCGGATGCTAGTGCAGATGCGGATGCGAATGCGGATGCCGGATGTATCTAACGGTTTTGGGGCGCTTTAAAAGTGCAGCGGCCATTACTCTGCCGGATCTAAAATGTTGCAAACATAAAATAAATTTCAGGGTTTTGTGTGCTCCGCATTGAGAGGTGTCTGTTCTTTCTTTGAGGTAACAAAAGTAAGCAATTTTAAATAAATGAATAAATAATCATTTTAATAAAGTAAAATATTTCTTGTGTGAAAAATGCATTAATATGATCTGAATAAATGTAGTAAATTATATAACAAATACAAAGAGAGAATAAATACATTTAGGGTATCAAAAATATCATCATTTTAAACAACACTATACTGCATTTGTTGTTCTTGTTGCGCAAATCTCAAATGGAGTCACATTTTCAATGGTTGCTGCAAACTTTTGTCAACTTGTGGGCGGCATCGAAAAGGGGTCGGGCGGGCGTGGCCGGAAAAAATGGCAGCCGGAAGTTGAAGTGCTGTTGGGAATTGCAAAAATTTGTTGCCTGCCATTGTCATTTTTGTTTTGCTCGACGCGGCGCGGCTCGGCCCGGCTCGGAGGCTGCGTTGGCGGCGCATTCGTGCGTTTTATTTCCCGCCCAAAACCGTGAATTCAAAGCCAACGGCGCAAAATCGAACATCCAGACCCAATCCAATAACAACAGCACCGATCCGACTGGGGACAGTCTTTTCCCAGCCATTGAAATTTTGCTGCTATTGTCAGATTTTGGTGTTGCCTGTCATGCAAATCCCCGGCACAACGTGAGCAGCCCGTCAAAATTATGTTTGCTTTGAACTCTTAAATGGGAAAATCGCTGACCAAAGAAAACCTGCTGTGAATTTGAGCATTTAAATGATTTTACCAGAAAAATGGGTACCTTTTGGGATTACTTGGATAAATATATCGATTTTTTCGATTGTTTGAGGACGTCTACAATGGCCACTACTACTACCTAGTCAATTATATTTTATTAAATTCTTGTAAGAAAACCTAGGTAAGATCATTTGTAATCAATAAATTTCAATCTTTATATGTGGGAGTGTCTCTTTGTCGGAAAATTTTAAGTGGCCAAGTTGCCAATAAGTCGTTCGTTCGATTCGCAAACAATGTGGAGCAAATGTGCTTAAAACTTGCACAATGTCCACTTAATGCCATTAATGGACTTTTAAGTGCCGGCCAACGTTGTTCTCGGACTTTGCTGCTGAAATGCTCCTTTGATTTTGCCGTGAATTTGGTCGGAATTTCACTCTCCCCTCCCACAGTCACGTCCCCTTTTTCCAGCCCCTTCGCATCGTCCATCGATGTGGTTCGGGGTGCTGATCCCCATGATGCGAATGCTGCTGCGACATTTAGCCCATAATCCCCTGGCTCGATGCTCCAACACGTGCGAACTTTGGACGAGGGAACTACTAAAGTTTTTGGGAGGCAAATGGAAAAATAACAGGTTTAAATTGAAAGATTGTTTAAGAGCTTATTGTTTTATTGATTGCCGAATGGAAGTAGTTTAAATTAGAGCAACTACTTATGAATTTGTAATGAGTCATTTGCTAAGATCAAATAATAATAAATAATGTTTGCTTAAATTAAAGCTTAAACAACAGGCTAACATTTTAGGAAAATTTTAATAGATTTTATTTAAATAGCTACTAAATAAAAATAGGTCCAGTTTAAAGTGGAACTTCTGAATTGTTAATGAGACATTATTAAAATATTATTAAGTATTTTTTCTATAGCAATATGTACATTCATTAATAAAATTTTTCCATAATTTTATTCTATATATATTAATTTCGCGTAGTATTAACACCGTTAAGCCTTTAAAATGTGAAGTATTGATTTTCTTTTACCTCGAAACAGCAAGTATAAAGCTTTTGGAAGGACATATTGCCGACAGATGTATAAATAATATACGTTTATTTACATCCATCGGAGTAGGTGGACTGGATTTAAGTAATAAAATGTGTCATGTTCACTGCAAGAGTTTACCGCAAAATATTAAAGAAGTATTAAATACAATAAAAACAGTCTTATTTCGTTCTGTTGTGCAATTATTTTATTAATTAAGCGTACACTATCTGGGGTTTCTGGTACTAAAGAACTAGTGAGATGGTTCTGAGGTGGGCTAGCTGAAGCCACCGGACGGGTCGCAGGTTGCGGATAGCGCAAGGCCTCCTGCGGAGGTTAGCTGCGAATAGCGACTTGTCGTGAATAAGCAGTCCCGGACAACAGCGGGTACCACACCGTCTGTAGTACCGACAAGGCGCTTGTCTGACCGTCTTTAACACATAGTCTTACACACACCAAACTTCCTACACGCGCTCCTACCCACATCCTTTCCCCAACATCTCACAAGGGAAGTGGTGACGTCCTGAGGCAAGGGTGCCACTTCACCCCCCTAAGCCAGGGTGTCATGCGATCCGTGCCCAGTGGTTGGTTTGCAGTCAGGGGTAACCGACTGTATTTGGAC